>JAAAKE020113796.1:0-16326 GCA_010014785.2 Anisolabis maritima
GAAAAGTCGTAGCTAACGATGGACAATACTTTGAATAAAATACATTCTTCCAATTTCTCTGAATAAAGCTTCAAAGTAAAAAAAAAACCCTCAAAACTTATTTGTACACCCAATAAAAAAAAAAGGAATCCCGGCATTCAGGACTCGGTGTTTACGTATCTTTAGACAAGATTTCAAACGCCTTTCTTTTGCTAAAAGAAATCTTCTTCGTACTTTTTTTACCAAATATTTTTCTTTAAAATTTCTAAGCAAACTGATAATATTAATCTAATGGCCTCTTTTTTAATATCACATTAGAGCCAAACCAAGAAAATATCATGACGAAATTTTTTTAACATAATTTCAATTTTTAAGATGGCCCTTTTGTATAAACCAGTTTTGGAATATTTCGAAAAGGTGATGATATTCAAAAAGTTAATTAATTAAAAACGAGATTTTTTTTGTTTTTCACTATTAAAATTATTATTTTCTGTTTTTTTTTTAAATCGTAAAAACTTTTCAAATCTTTTATCTAATCTATGTGCACATGAATATTAGAAAAATCTTTTAAATGAAAACGTCACTGTCAGAGAAAATTTTATGTTTATTTATTTTAATTTTATTTTAGTGATAAGAGAAACTCCTATCTCTCTCTCATATGAAAGGAAATTTCCAAGGAATAGAATTTACAATACAATAATTTATAACAACGCTAAAGCAAAATATTGGGTCAAGGCAAGAGAGGTTGCTTGCCTCCAGAAAAAAAGACTGCGATGCAAATATTAAAAAGAAAACATTAATTCATAAAATGAGCATCAAGCTTAGTCTATTTTCCCTTTATAGTTAAAACATAACCTAGGGATTGCACTTATATAGATATCTCAGGGTTGAAGATAGATCAAAGATTTTGTTGTTGATGAATAGATAACAAATGCTTTAGTCCAATATTCTTTGTAAAGTCTTGTAAAAAAGAAATTTTCGTTAGTTTTCAAGAATCAGATATTACTATTCGTGCTTCATAGAGGAGTTGGCAAGTCATCGTTTATTTTAAATTTTTTGCGAGTGTATTTTTGCTGGTAGTTCAAGTGACACACTGGCCACCAGGAGTTAAACCCGAGTTTTCCAGCCTATCCTATCGGTGTGTTTCTTTTGCACCAGACCCCTGGACACTCGACCTCACAAGAAAACTCACCTAGGATCTATCAAAACATCATGATAAAGTTAGTCCAAAGTGAACAATTTTTCATATATGAGCCGGTTTTTTTAAACCAGAAAGGGGACTCTGCCTGCTCTCATACCCTACCATAAGAAGCAGAAACCCTTCCAAGAGTTAGCGGGGTTAAATTATTATGTTAAATAGTTTTCGAGATTTATACATTTGTATCAGATATTAATATTCAATATATGCCTCGAAGCAGACTTGACTAGACTAGAATTTTGTGGTCGAATGTCCGGTGTAAAGAAAGCACATCGATGCCCTGGATAAGCCAGAGATTCCGGTTCAAAGCCCAAGAGCCATATGGTCACTTGATCCACCAGCAAAAATATACTCACAAAAAATATTAAAGAAATTTTTTCCAAACAATATTTTATCAGCCTTAACTATAATTTCTAATACATATATAATACGTTTACTAATTATTATGCGACTTTTGCAACGAGAGCAAAAAGAATATAGAGTACTATCTCTTTGAAGAATTTCCTGATATCCAAATAATGATCTTCTGATGTAAAGAAGAGGCTGCAGATAGCAGACAAAGGAGGACTTACAGGGTTTAATAAAACTCTCAAAATTGACGTTTTAGTCTAAGTTTATAGCTTCAGTTCTAGAAAATTATACATTAGATATGTATGATTCTAAATGAATGATCTAAATAAATACAGGTATATATGAAGGATATCGGATTGAAGTGACTTTAACCAAAAAATGGACAGGAAGACAGTTGAAATAAAAAGAAAATTTTATATTAAATAAAATCCTTAGTTTAAGCATTATTACTGATTACTCTCTAATTGATTATTTTATTTTTTTATTAAGGCAATCTTATTGTTTCAAGTTTTCACTTAGCTTCCCTTCCCCCTTACACTATTTAAATTTTTCTTAATATAAAACAAGGAGGTTTAGTTAAGGTAGTTTGATCCCTTTGTTCAGATCGAATTTTCTCTTTTTCAGGTGAGATTGGTTTTACTCCCAAGTAAGAAACAGAAGCACAAAACAAAAATTCGCCAAGGGGATACTCCACAATATATGGAGAGTTTTCTCCTGCATCGAGTAAATCCAGGTGAGTTTTAATATGGCTATTTATATTTTCATTATTTATAAATAATCGACTATTTTTATAAATCCTATTATTTATATTTTACCTGGCTATTTTTAAACTTCTTTTGGAATATATCATTTTAATATAAAATTTTTTCTTTCTATAAGTCTTAAATATCTTTTAAAAGAGAATTAATAACAATAAATTAAGCCAATCATTCTACGCAATTAAAAAGTAAAAAACTTGAAAAGCCTCTTTTCAAAATGAGCAGTGGATTATTGCAACTTTTTGTTGGGATGGGAAGCAGTAAAGTATATTTACCTTTCTAAGGTATATTTACCTATCTAAAGATATATATATACATACTTGTTAAATCCCCAAATGGACGTCAGGGAAGAATATTTAGAAAAAGCGACTTCGAGTTAGCTTAGAGATCGTTCCTTTCAATTGTCACCCCTTTCTTCTCAACATATTCAAGTTTTTCTACGGGTCGGATGTACTTTGTCTATGTTCCGTTTTAATTTTTTGTGCTGACACCTCAGTTTGGAAATAATAAGTCAAAGGGGAAAGTGCTGAAAAGAAAAAAAAATTTTTACTTTTGTTTTCTTTGATTTTTTTGAACAAATAACCACTATCCCAAGACATAAGATTTTTTTAAAGCTAATTTTATAATTCATTAAAAAGGTGATTTTTTCGGTGCTAAATATTAAGAGGTTAATTAATTTAGCAAATTTATATCAAAATGGCTTCCCCTATGCTGTTTCAGAGGATGTGAATAGCATGGGGGTTCGTTTCCGGTTATACGGCTGCCATCGGATGCGTCGAGAGCGGATGATTGGCGAATGCGTAGTCAGCTTTTCAACCATTAATCTCGAATTGGAAACCACTCTGTGGCTGGCTTTGGAGCCAAGGGCCAACCTTACGGTAATTAATTCAGATGGTTATTTAAGGCTAATTTAATCGACCCCTTCTTTGGTGGTGGTTTTGGGATTGTATTTCTACTTGATAGAAGATCATTAATATTAAATCAGGTCAGAATGGAAATGAGTATAAGGGACAATTCAACTAGGGTTGACATAAACTAATAAAAAAAATAATAATAAAATTCAAAATTTTCGAAATCTATAATCATTTTTAAATAAATTATATCAATAAATGGAGATAAAAATGATAGAACCCCTTTACTCTAAAGAAGGAGAGGCCCGAGATAAAAACATATTGTAATATTGAAAATTTGGTTAAAAATTTTTTCCAATCCTACAAGAAAGAAAACTTGATTTAAGATCTTCCAAAACATAAATTATATTGGCATCACTAGGAGGGCCAAGATCCTGCAAATTTAGAGACGTTATGTCTTACCGCTAAAAATAAATCTCTATAAGAGGATCGTATTAAATAAAACTGAGTAATTTACTCAAACCTTTTAACTGCGGGTATTTTTCGTTTCCTATCATCTCAAACGAAAAAAATTGACAAAAAATATTGTGTATATATATTTTTTGCTTCAATTATTTCAGCATAGTTATAACATTCGAATATTTTCGATTGCCGCAGCTAAAGGATTAAAGCTAAGGGCACATTAAGGAGCATCTGACTACCTTTCATGGTTTTGTGAAATCGCCTGCCATATATATATTCATATGGAGCAACGCCAAATGAAATTTTTGTGGTGTGGTCCAATCTGTTCCATTTGGCGTTACTTCATAGAAATTTGTCAGTCAATATGATGCGAGGCAGCTTGATCTATCTACTTCAATGTGCGCTTAGCTTAAAAGATAAAATTAGTATTTTGTAATAACAGAAATGAGAAAGAAAGATCAAAAGTTGCTGCCCATCTTGTTCGAATTGTTGAAACAATTTAAATGAAATTTTAATTAGGTATTTAGCTTATAATTCAATTTTATTTTTATTTTTTTGCCTAGGAAGCTAATTATTTTAAAATCTTATTTTCTCATTCCTGCCCAAATATGATATCTAACATAAACAAAATTATATGTTAAATCAGCTCAATACATCCGCATCGGATCTGCTTTCGCTTGCGCGTAGCGATAGCACAGGCTCTACGCACTCAATGCAACATGGAGGTGTTCCAGAACTTCTAATGGGACTTGCTTATAATGGCACCACTGGTAGACTTAGCGTTGAAATTGTCAAAGGGAGTCATTTCAGGTGAGCAGTTTTTCTCCTTGAGTTTTGAGTAAAAAATTTATATTCCTATTGAACAATCGGATAAATTACCTCTAGTAGTGAAAAATCCGCAAAAAAACGTTATGAAGAGGAATGTTGATGAAGAGCGGCTTTGCTTTTTTCTTCAGACCCGCTGCGCTGCACAAACATTCCTTCAGATCTTATTAAATGGTTTTTTTCGCGACTATCTCATTACTGTTTCAGAATCCACCCTGTAATGGGTGGATTACTCTACATATTGAATTCTATTCAACTCTTGAAAAAATGATTCTGATGGTGATTTAGGGAAGTCAAAAAGCGTGGTCCGGATTTCTGGTTTTAGTAAATAAAAAAAATATAATTCAATTTTGTAGAAAAGGAGGAAATGGTGACTTAAAATATGAGGGATGGTTCAAGACAGCCAAATTAAACAGCAAAATTTTTAAATTTTTGTTGCAATATATTGTCGACGTTTCGATCGACTCTTCTGGGCTTCTTTAGAACAATTCTATAGATACCGAGCTACTCTTGGGGGCCACTTCCAGTGAGATAATAAATAGTAAATAATTATAACCACACTTATTTTATTTCATATTTCAATAAAATGGTTTTCAGGTCGACATTTCGGGCTTAAATTCAAACTTCTTGTCCTGAAGACGGGAAGAGCCAGTCTTGGTTGTTTTTTCATTTGGCTGTCTTGCACTGCCCCTCATAAAACTCAATTTTAATCATTCTTTGTTTAGGTTAGGTTAGGTTTAGTTGGATGCCGCCCTCCATTGGGTAGACTCACTTAGGCCATTAATGGCCCATTGTGATACCACTTGGGCTTCTGGGGGTAAGATTATTTCTTACTTTCCTACCCCAGGAGACTTCAGGGTTGTAAATAATTTTTTACCGCGAAATCGGGCTATTTTCATACTCTAGATTCGTAATCAGCAGCTTATCCGCTTTAGCCATTGCCTCTTCAATCTTTGTTTAATCAAATTATAAATTTTATTATGAAAGAAAATTCTTTTCTATTACACATTGATTTTAATTATTTTCTTTACATTTTAATAGGAATTTAGCGATGACTCGACCTCCGGACACTTATGTTAAACTGTGTTTGGTAAGCAGCAGTGGCCAAGAAATGTCGCGAAGCAAAACAAGCCTTCGACGTGGGCAACCAAATCCATTATTTAAAGAAACGTTTATGTTCCAGGTATGGAGATTATTTTATTTTTATTTTATTATCAGTACGATAGCTAAAGTCCCTTATAAAGAGAAATACTGTAATTAAGACAATAAAAGGCAAGGCTTTATACCCATACTTATTTTATTTCAATATAATGTCTTCCAAGACAACATTTCGGACTTAACTTCAGACTAACTTCAGAATGGCAAGAAATATAATGGATGGAATAATAAAGATATGGTCAGCGACATAGTTTCTCAGAAGATACGCTCAGAGAACTTTCTCCGTCTCCGTTCATAACCTTTAAATCCAAAGGTTCAAAGTCTGACTAAATTTCAATTAAACTGCAATTTTTGGAGGTCCAGAGGACCTGGTCACATGCAACCAGGAAGATGAAGAGAGAGAGTGAGATCTTTAAAAGATGCTTGTTGAGGTTAGGTTTGAAAGATAGGAGATTGTAATTTTTGGAAAGATAGTAGCAGGAAAGTTGTTCCAATCAAGGAAGTCATGGGGATAAGACTGGAATTGACTAGTTCTACTAGTAGTCTACATGGGGATGTTGGGACGGTGATTTCCTTGTATTTTGGACAAACGTTGCTTTTGGAGGAATGATAGTTTTTAATTCGGCAGCACTTCGGCCATGGTAATATCTGTAAAAAATAGTGAATCCAGAGTCACTTGTCTTGTGACTGTGGTTGAGTGACTGCAAGGAGGCAGTAAGTGACTCGTCTCCGGTCAGTCTCACCCCACGCCTTTGAATCGCATCATGTGTAGAGAGAACCTACTCGGAAATCCTTCTCCATAGGTAGGACCCATTCCCAAGACAAGGACGAATCTGAGCCTTATATAGGGTTAGAATTTAGTGAGAGGAGAAATAATGCTTGGATCTGAAGAGGAAACCAAGCTTCAATAATGTAGAACAGACTGCAGAAATATGATCATTTCAGGAAAGATCTGAAAAAATCGTCACATCCAGAACAGAAAGAGACTCTCTGAACTCGATATTATTATTATTGTAGGTCAAGGATGGGTATGTCGGATTTTTCAATCTGGAAATTAGGCAACATTGTGTTTTCTTGGCTTTAAAGTTGATGTGGTTAGGGGAACCCAATTTCTCCAAGATGCGAAACCTAGTCTAAAGCTTTCGAGATATCAAGTTTAACCGCAATGGTTTCACCTTTTTTCTCCAAAACTTTGTTCCAGAGGCGAGTGATATAGCCTAAAATATGACTTTTTCTGAAGCCAATATGGTCTATCATTTAGAAAGCCTTGCTATCGAAATTATGAATCCTTATGAAGTAATAAAGATTTTTCTAGCTGGTGTTCGATTATTATTATTATTATTGATAATCTGAAATTAATTTGTTAATAATGGTTACAGGTAGCGTTATTTCAATTGCCGGACGTGACACTAATGGTGTCAGTATACAGCAAACGAGGAATGAAACGGAAAGAGATGATTGGCTGGTTCTCATTGGGATTGAATAGCAGTGGCGAAGAGGAGCTTGCCCATTGGCACGATATGCGCGATGTCCGCGGCGAACAGATTTGTCGATGGCATGTCCTTGTCGACTCTTAAGAAAGCCCCCCGTCCCTCAGTGGCTCCTCCTTTTTTATAGACATATACAGATTATTTTTTGCTTCGCTTTAAAGAAAATAAAAATAATAAAAATAAGTAACAAGATATCCTTTTGACCAAAACGGCATTCATAAATTCTAATCGTGGACATTGTCGCATATCATATAACAGTGTTCTCTAAGAAATTCATGCCTTTGACAATTAACAGCGTCTTTGTTATTAAATATAAGACTGTTAAATGCACTACTGTCACATAAAAGCACAAAATTTATCAGCATTCTTTCACAATAATATATATGTACCGTATAAATTATATATATATATATATATTATATTTCCCCCTTGTAAATATATTCATAAAAAGCTTTAAGCGGTTTCAAAATAGTTGATATGTTTTATTTTATATATCTATATATTAATATAATAAATATTTATTAAAATGTTCAAGTGCATACGAAACGTAGCACTATGGCTGGGCTATATATTATTCTTTCTCTTTTTCTCATTCACGATATTATCATTCGTGTCTTTTTTCATCTAAATAAAATATCTACTTGAAATTTCGAGTAGAGTGTTCTAAACCCCATTTCAAAAAAAAAAAAGAAAAGTCTCGATGTGAACATTCCAATGTGTCTTTTTACAAACTATTAAAATTTAAAAAAGTTTTAAAAATAAATATTATTTTATAATCAATAATTTTAAATAATTGTTCAAAGAGTTTTATATCTATACACACACACACTCAAACACACATATATATATATGTAGTGTAATATCTCTCTCTCTCTCTCTCTCTCTTTCTCTTTTTTCATAACATTCCAGGGATAATATTCATATTGCTCATTTGGAAGCTTAGAATTTAAGAATAGTAATATTTTAGCTATAAAACTCTTTGAAATAAATAAACAAAATGTTCTTATTTATATTGTTTTTATCCATTATTCAATGATAGATCGAACAAATTTTGAATCATTGAATTTTTATTAATAAATTTTTTAATTTTACTATAATAATAATAATAATTTATACAGGAGAATATTAAGTTTTTACTTTGATAGGATTTTAACTAAATAAAATTGTTCGAATTTTGAGCAACAATCAATCAACTTTATTTGGGGAGGGATTTTGTTTACCATCTGCAGAGAAGCCACCAACTCAAAAAATTTATATTTTAAAATTCTAATTTATTTTATCATTGATCTAAGAGTTGGAAATGGTAAATAGTAAAAAATAATAAAGCGAAAAAAAACAACAAATATATGTTGAAATTCTATTTTTTTTTTTTTAGAATGTCAACTTTTTTATTTAGAGAGATAGGCCAAGTCCTCCCTACTTCCAAAACAAAGAAAATTGCAAATAAAAAAAATTTTGAACAAGAAACAATTGCCTAAAAAGATCAAACCCTCCCCCCTAAACAAAATCCTGACTACCTTGCTGATGAAAAAGGTGTATTAAAGGAAGGGTAAAATCATTTGCTGGTCTTTAATTGGCTGCCTATCATCTTCTCATATTAAAATATTAAAACAGGTCGCCATTTTTTAATTGAGAAATTGTAAAAAAAATGAAATTTTCCAAAATTCTAATTATATGAAAAAATATAAATATTTCTTAAAATAATAATAATAATAATAATAATAATAATAATTCAAATAATTTTTTAGCATCTCCTCTTTCGATTCATTCTACGTATATATACTTACTTATCAATTTATCATTGTTAAATATTTATTTAATTATATATATATATATATATTTAAAAGATAAATTATATTTCTAAAAAATCATTTTCTAAACTTAAAATTGCATATAAATATATAAATAAGATTTTATGTGCCAAAATTTTTATATACTCTTAAAAAAAATTTTGAATAATTTTATTTTTAAAATCACAAAATTTGTTCTTTCATAAAAAAATCAATCTATCATGAAATTATTTCTTTTCTATATATAGATAAATTCATTCAAACCACAACTATAAAATAATAGTTATAATGTATAGTTGAATATAATATAATAATTATTATAATTGAAATATTAAATTAAAAAAACCGGGCCGTGCCTAAAATGAACGAATAAGGGACACTCTACACAATGAAAGAAAGAGTTTCAATGGAGTGTTTGGATCTCACATAGAATGAAGAATGAAAGAATGATCAGCTTTATGTTTTAATTAGCTATATTTTATTATTTTTTCAATTTATTTTTTAAATAATCCTAAATAGATATATATATATATAAATAATATCCAGTCTAGAGTCCATATAGAACTTTTCAAAGGTATATATCCTAACGATTTAATATATTTCCAGGACGATTTGTAAAATTAAATTATTTATCTTATTTTAGAAAATTGTATTTTTATTTCAGTTTTGTCTTGGAAATATTCTCAAACGCCATCAGCTTATTGTTTAAACATTGAGTCTTTTAATAGCTCAGAACTCTTGGAATGGTTAAATGGAGAAAATATTAGAAATGCAATTATATATTCACTAAATTCATAACTAGTACATTTATCAAAATAAATGAAAGGGGCTGAATTAAAAGAATTATTATTAGAAATAAATAAAAACGTTTACCTAATTAAGTTAATGAAATATGAAATCTTCGTGAGGGATCTTTTAATCGCCTTCCAGAGTCTATAAAAATTTAAAACAAGTTCATAAATTAATTAAATTAAAATCATGAATAAATTACCTTTTTTATGGCTTATTATTATAACTTTCAGAAATAGTTTTGAATTTTTACACATGAATGAATTTTATTCATAATTATAAAATATATCATTATTAAAGGTAAAATGGATAATTATTGAAATTTGTGTCTTTATAAAAAAAATGAAGGTTTTTATTTTTTGTTATTTTATAAAACATAAGAAAATCATAATTAAAATATGTTTATAAATAAATCTGATTGCGCAAAATACTATCAATCTAAATAAGTTTTCCTTGCATAATATAAACAGTATATTTTACTATCTTTATATTTTAGCTTCTAAAATCCAAAGAATTATAATCATTTTTCTTAATTCAAAAGGCTGTTGGAATTTGTTTTTAACGGGGATGTTATTGCAAAAAGCTTTTGAAAAGAATGAGAAAAAACTCCATCCTATATATGAAAAAAATGAACTCCATACCACAACAAAGCACAAAAAATTGTCAATTGTTTTAAAATTTTTTCTTGTTAAGTAGAAATTGGCATTACAAAATAATAAGAATTAAGGAAAATATTGTGGTGCGCTACAATATATAAATAATTTCACAAAATAAAAATAAAAAATTGATATAGGATAATCATTGAACTTTTATCACTTTCTATACTATTAAATGTAATATTTATTGTATAAATATTTTACGGTGATATCGCTGTCAGTGATTTTCAATTATTAATCGAAAAGAAAATTTTATAAATTTGAGAGTGAAATTAATTTCAAAAGAGAAATAAGGAAATTTTTAAAAATTCCAAACATGATTAAATTCGGAAAATTTTCATTAAATCTATTATATGAAATTATAATATTAAATCTAAAGATATTTCTAAAAATATTAAATTCCTCCTTCCAATAAAAAAATATCTCTTAAAAATTAACTTTCTAAAAAGATGCCAAACTTTTTGGGAATAGTCACCAATGCAGGGAAATTTTTAAGAAAATGTGAAGAAATCACAGAGTTAAATATAATTTTAATATATATATGAATACAGGGTCATAATTCCAAGAAAATAATTATCTCTCATTAATATAACGCAAAAAATGGCATTTTTAAGAAAGAAAAGTAAAGTACTGTACTAATATTTAACAAATATTGTTTTTTGTTCCCTTTTCATATATATTTAATATATTTTAATAGGATTATATATCTTCTTCACTCCTCCTTTCTGTCTAATTTCAATTTTTATCGTGTTTTGGGTTTAACTATGTTAATAAATTCGCTTGAATAAAATCTAAATTTTCAGCCATTCATATTTTGTGTTGGGTGCCCTAAGTTATTCTTTAATATATTAATTAGAAATGTATACATAACAAAGGCCTTTTTCATTTTTAAACCCTCAGGTGGTTGCATCAAATTAATTAGGGAGAGTTTCGGAATTTACAAATTTTGAAATTAATTTACTCTCAAATTTTTTTATATTAAAATATTTTTTTTTTTAGATAATTGGATAAGAATCACAACTATGATAGATAAGAATAGTTTGGGTTTAAATAATAATCTACTCTTATAAAATAGGCATTGCCCTAGATGGAAACACCAAATAGTACTGAAAATAGAAAAAAGCCAAGACTTGAATTTTCATTACATCTTTAAGAAGAAATCCTGTTCGTTTAAAAGAAAATTTGCTTTTCAGGATATATTCTTAAAGATATTATTAATGAAGACTTGCAAATCACTGCGCAGTTATATTGATGTAATTACTAATTAAATATGTATACATATTTACATATGTATATGTAATATTTACTATTTTTAACCAAGTCCACACCTATTGGACTTTTGCTATTTGTATGTTGTGTATAAATATGAAAAAATCTTGACTGAAATTTTAAAAATAAGAAAAAATTGAAATTGAAAAAAAAATCGAAATTCGGAGGTACAAAAGATGTTTTACCGAAAAATTCATCTTTTTTTAACTGTAGGATAAATTTTTAATATAAATTTATACAAGAGAATATTATAGGTTAAAAGTGTTTTTCAATACTTGCCATAGATCAGTGGTTGGGAGTTTTTGAAATTCAAATCTCTTCATCACAACAATTAAAGTAATATCTTCCTCTTCGCTAGGTGCCTCCTCCTTCGTGTATCTTAGCGTTACCTTGGGAGACCTATAAATTAATTAATTAATGAAACTATCATTATGTGAGTAAAATCCTTATAAAATTTTATAAATGAAATTATGATATTTTCATCCCAAAGAAAAAAATAATTTGGCCTCAATTTGCCGATCTCTGAGATAATATTTGCAAAAATATAAAAATTTATTATAACAATCGCTTGAAAAAGTTCTTAAATATTTATATTAAAAATTTAAAAAACAAAGAAAAGAGGAATTTAAAATAAAAAATCTCGTATGACAAAAGCACATCACACAACTTTCTCTTATCTAGGGTAAGGAAAGTGAAGCGATGTGCTGTTACACGAGATTTTGTGCGTCGGGCCCCCTAGGTAGCCGTTTTCAAATTCATCTCTTAATAGAACAATGTACAGCCAATTTAATCAATATCATTAGAGTAGTAGTAAAAACATACCAGAGTAAAGCGGGTCCCAATTTTGGGAGGATAAGGGATAATACATTTCAAAGAGCTTCGAATAAATAATTGTTTTATTAATTGTAATCAAAATCATTAGAGCAAAAAATAAGAAGATCGAAAAAAACTAAAAAAGTAAATCAGTAAAGTACTTGTACCCGATGCCTGAAAAAGTTTCGAGGTACAAGCAAAGAGGGTATTTACTAACTTAAATACAAAATCGCAGCCTCGAAGTTTTTCGTGTTTTTGTTCACATGTACAAAGGCAGAGACCCATTTTTTTTCAGCGGACCTCAAAAAGTGTATTTCCATTGACATCTGTTTTTTTTTTACGATCGCAATATTTTCTTACTATATATTACATATATAGATAAGGGAAAGTAAAAATTGTAAAGAATTTTCACGGTAAAACAATTTTAGTAGCTCAAAAAAAATACTACAATAATAAAAATTTAAAACTTTCAAACATAAAAAATAGATGTAATTTCTTCTTTTATAAAGATTTTTTTGTTTTGAAATTTTTTCTCAAATTATACAATATCTTTGTCAGAAATAGAAGTTTTAAAAATATAGAAAAGTAAAATATAATTTTCATTATATTTTTAAAAATTATTTGTTTAAACGCACTAAAAAACAAATTTGAAAGTAATATTTAAAAATCTTTTTTTAATTAACCCTTCAAGCTGTCGAAAAATGGAGTAAACATTAATTTTGAACTGTCATTTACATGTACTGAAATATTCAAAAAATTCAAAAAAATTTTTTTAATTGAATTAATTAAACATAAGTTCAACAAAGAGCAACTTAAATAAAAAATGAGATGATTTTTTATTACTTTATGGTAGTCAGTCCAGAATAATCAAGGATGCAAATATCAATTCCGCAATATCTTTCTCAAAATTATAAGATTTCTTCTTTATTTATTATTAGAATATTTTTTGCTCTTCTATCCAGGGTGAAGAGAATTTGTTTTTGAAAAAGAAGTTTGATCATTCTTTTACCAGCCGTGATTCATTTATGATCCTAACTAAAGTTTTTGTTTAGGATTTTTTTTTACAAATTTTTGTTCAATTTTTTTAACCTCTTCTGGATCTGGTCTCTCTATAAGTAACAAAACATAGTAAATAACATGACTAAATTGAAAAGTAAAATTGAAATTTTGGAAAAATTTTGTTAAGTGAAAGAGATTAGAATTTTTTCAAAAATAATATGTAATTTTTTTATTTGGAAAAGAGGAAAAAAATCTTGAATCAGTAATAAGTTTATGAAAGGCAGATTAGAAATAAGAATTAAATTTTATTGTAAATTAAATATTTTTTAAAAATTTACTTTAAAAAAATCAGCTTGAAAGGGTCTTGAGTTTTAATTTAATAATTATATAAAAAAGAAATTTGTTTTTAGTCTATTTAAATATAAATTTCTTAAAAGCATGATTACAGAATTAAAATAAAAAAAATACTTGATGCACAAAATAATTTAAAATTAAAATATATATATGCACATATATACATGCATCAGTATATATTTGTATATATATATTAACTCTTTGGGCTAAAAAATATATATTTTTATATTATATTACGAGAATATGTAATTTATGAAATTCTTTAATAGGAATCAAAAATTGCACGTTTTATTTTTTAATTTTTATCACATATTTAAAGATAAATAAACAAATAGACTATAATAAGTCGATAATCAAATTATATATATATATATATATATAATAAAAATATATGAGTTATGTGCCATTGACATTTTTTCTTTTTTGTTATTATTTAACATAAGTTTAAGAAGAATGATGGATAAAAGAATCATTAGCGTTGAAATTTGTTTTTAATAAGTTTAACATAAGTTTTGTGACAGACGCAGCCACTGCTTGTAAAGAATTCTTTTATTTTCAAAAAAATGTTGATCAGCAATTTTGACCTTGATCAATCTATCCTATCCTCCATCCAAAATAGATTATTATTAACCTCATAACAATGAAAAAGCAAATTTTTGCTTATTTAAGATAGTAAATAAAGTGACCCGCAAGTAGCTTACGGGTAATAAAATTTATTACTCAATAATAATTGGTTTTTAACTATCATAAGAAAAAATGAATTTTAAAACATTATTTCTTATTATTTAAATAACTATTATTATCAAGCATGTAAAATATGTTCTCTTAAGAAACGGAAGAAGTTGGTCCAAATTGCTGAAAAAAAAATAAAGGTATAAAAATATACGAAATTTTTATAACCACTGGCGACCTCACACTATAATGGTTCAGCAGGCATTTCCAATTTATATTTGATTAAAAAAGTAGGTAAAGAGACTAAAATATTGCAAAGAAAGTTTATATTAAATCTAATTTGATTAAATTGTGAAGATTAAGAAAAAGATTATTTTTGTAAAAATTTGTCAAAAAAATCACACTTTTTGTGGATAGAATAAATATTGAATTTTGATTCCTTAATTATGAAAGAATAAAAATGTTTTTTGGGAATAGCCAATTAGAAATCGTCCCTAAAAAAAAGTCAAACAAAAAAAATTGAAGAGGTTCTCCACTTCCTTCCGTCGATCCATTCAAAAGAGTAGGTAACGAAAAATTTCTAGAAACAAACTTTTTCTAGAAGAGAAAAAGAAATTTCACTTTTTCCTAAGAAAAAAAATTCGAACCTATTCTTAGCCAATGGTCACTAGACACTAGAGGGTGAAAGTTCTAGAAAAATTAGTAGAAAAAAATTTAAATTTCAGAACCTCAAGAAGAATTAATGTCCGTTGATAACAAGCTAGAATTTTTGTTAGGGAGTTCAGGATTTAGATTTCATTTCTCCTTTTTTGTAATGTGATTTTACCTTTTTTTTTCCTTGTTTAGAATTTTTTTTTCCATTTTGGCATTACTTTTTTACTGGCGTCTCTTATAATGATGAATCCTGGTAGTCTGTCCTGTTCATAGATGATTCTAAATGCAAACAGGAAAAGAAAAATTATATAATTTCAGCCAACCTCAAAGTCCAACTTGATGATACTTGAGGGTATCAATGTTTATTAAAAATATAAAAAAAATGGATATTCCAAGTGCCATCCTTTAATTAAAAAGTGAATGTTTTTAAAATATTATTTTATTAGTTGTTATTTTTTCGTTCTACTTTGGAAGAAATGGCTTATAATTTATCTCTTGCCTAACTTCTCTATATTTTTCCATCTAATTAAATTATTAAGAAATTTTCCAAAAAACTTTAACGAAAAATTTTGTTTGGAAATTGACATTGGATGGAAAAAATAAATTTTAAATTATTAATTTTATATTTAATGATGAAACTAAATCTTTGAATAAAAAGAAATTATTTTTTGGAATATTATCAATTATGTAAAAAAATATATACTTTCTTTTTCTAGTCTTTAAATTCCTTTATTTATAATTATAAATCACTGAAGATAAAATTGTTTTTTCAACGCTGATTGTATTCTTTAAAGTTGTTGGACATAGATAGATAAGAATCAGAACTGGCTTCCATTATTATCAATTATTAATGGAAGTTACAGTTCATTAATTCATGAATTGTGATTTTAAATAATAAATAATAATAATATAAAATAATATATATATATAAATATGAATATATACCTAAGTATATTCACGTCTGGCCATTAATTAAATTGTGGGACTAATTAATTAACTAATGTAACTTGATAAATCAGTCAAGTGTTTTTAGTATTACATTTATTAATATTTTAATAAATACTATTAATACAAATAATAATTAAAAATAAGGAAAATAAATGGTACTGTATTTAAGATTTGAAGGCTGATGATATTGTATGATCTATTTTCTCACTTGGTGTGTATATTTCAATCATTTCATATATATATAAATATGAATATATACCTAAGTATATTCACGTCTGGCCATTAATTAAATTGTGGGACTAATTAATTA
>JAAAKE020113807.1:0-16325 GCA_010014785.2 Anisolabis maritima
TATATATATATATATATATATACCGTATATTAATAAAAAATTGATTTATTAACTTGAGTTTCCCTTTCAATTATTAAAATAATTAGTCATCTCCCTATTTAAATGCTTAAAACAGATTTTCAAAAGTGCTTTCTCGTCTATCTCCTCTATCCCGTTTGCCTAAGTAAATAGCGATGTCAATTGAGGCGTTGTTTGTTTTTTCATTGCCTTTCTGGAAGGGGTTCGAAACAAAAGGGCTGAGAGCTAACTAATAGTGTTTACGTGCCGGCTCTATTTTGTTTTCCCAGTGATTCAGGGTAAATATAAACAAAATGATAACATGTCCTGCACCAGCGATGGGTTTTTGTCCAAGATAATCTGAAATTAACACCCAATCCATATTAAATATTTAAAAAAATCAGCTCTTTGATTTTTAATTTTTTAATTTTTTAATGAATTAAAATCCTTCATTACGCTAAAATAAATATTATATCATTAAAAAAATTATATACATATAAATTATAAATCGGATATTAATATTTGATTTCATTTCTAATTATATCATATATGAAAAATTTGTTTTCAATAATTTCACAAACAGACATAATTATTTTATATTATTACTAGCTGAGCAGCCCGCCTTCGGGGCAGCTAGGCAGGGGAGGCGCCCACTTCACTCGATTTTTTTCTCTGTATTTATCGCCATCTTTATTTTCTCTTTTGGGATTAATCAGAGTCCAAAGTTTTGCTCAAGTGTGTTGCAATTTTATAAATTAGTTGTGCCGTTACTATATTTATAGTATTATTATTTTTTTAGTAATAATATTCTCTAAATTATTGAAATTTACCAGTTTGAAAATTAAATTAATAATTAAGTTAGTATTTAAATTATTAAGAAGATAAATACGACGATAACAGTAATTTTTCGTCCATATTATTCAATTTATTTTGTAACTAATATAATTTGATAACAGATTTGTGGGTGGTAAAAAAATATTTTTAGCAGCACACCTATGTCCAGGAATGGCTAGAGATTTCAGGGGCCAGGGGTGGCTTGATCCACGAACAAAAAAAATACTCACAAAAAATTATTTTATTTTAATAAATTTTTAGTTTAAAAATTAAGTGTTTTCGTCATAAAAATATTTTTATAAATTTAATAATATATTTCAATTCATTTATTGATTCCCCTTCTTCATAAAATCCTATAGTCCTATTTATATAAATTAATTATAAAATTTATACAAATGGTCTTTTCGTGATAATTTAACGATAATCGTGACACTCATCTTGACCATGAACCCAGGCTTTTCCGAGGACATCGGGAGCCATTCCATTGGAATTGCCTCTCGTGAAATTCCCTCTTTGCTAGTTAGTGTCTTCGAATAATTTGGCAACAGCTCCGTTTTCTTCGAGCATTTAAAGCTCAGCATAAAATGTTCTCGTGTTTGAGGACTCACATAACAATTTAGACAGCTATGCTATGCAATTATCAAAATTTCCCTTTGAATTAATTACATATATTACTAATAATAGGTTTTTCTTTAAACACCCTTTGCATGAATACTAAGAGCAATATTTTTTTTCTATGTCACATCTGTGATGACCCAACCAATCATATGTTGTCCTATGTAAACACAAACGCAAACATTTTATTAAATATATAAAGAAAGTTTATCTTTCTTATTTAACAACAAGGACATATTTCCACACGACAACCGGTCCAACATAATATATTTAATAAAATGTTTGGCCTGTCCACCCTCTAGCGTTTACACTGGACCAAACAATACATGATAAGGTGTGTGATCGATTGAATAGACGTGATATCAAAAATAAAAAAACATCACCAGCCCTTAGTTAGTACTTATGCGACAGTGTCATCCTTTCTTTCGACCTAGATAATGCCATAGTCTTATTGCAAGTAGGGAAACGGAGCACTGTTTCACACGATGCGAATACATGGACCTATGATAAAAATTCCTTACATCTTTTTTGTAATAAATTCACTCTATAATTTTGGTTCTAATTAAATTCTTGCAGAAAAAATCCCTTTTGGAGTTAAGTAAGATCAGATACGTCAGTTTTTGGACCTGAGTTCCGACTAACTTTAATTTTCCTATTTAGTTGATGTTGCATTTCAATCGGTCTCGATATGCAGTCTAACTACTTAATATATATATAATTTTTCGAAAACATAAAAGAGAATGAAGATAGTTTCAAAGATTTTAACTATTTGAATTTATTTGATTTTTAAGTCAAGTTATAAAAATACATTATAAAGATTAATTGCCTAAAGACTTGCTCCTGTAAAAAAAATTCATTATAAAGTATTTATTAGTAGTCATTAATTTTATAAAGTTACCTGTAACATATACTGCTTCTGCTCTTCATTCTTTGTAATTTTATCATTGGAATCATTTATTAATTTAATGCCCCTCTCTGAAGGGTCATGAATGACTTTTTGTGATCTAAGTGTTTCTCTGGCAATTTGATAGTCTTCCCGACCAATTTAAATCTGCTTCTAAAAATTCCAAATTAAAAGTTTTAATGGATCTAGCAGACAATAGCTCTCTTAGAAGATCTTGTTAGGTCTTTTGGTTTGTAATTGTTTTACAATATCACCTTCTTGAATTTTCTCGAAAAGGTCTAATAAAATATATGCCATTTTATTTTTTTCCATGTTACTTATTTTTTCATCAAATATAGAGCAGTGTCTTTTGTTAGATACCATAAATGATTGAAAAAATTTTTTATGATTGCTTCGGCAATATTTTCATAGTCCATTCTAAAGGCCATCAATTAAAAAAAAAATTAAGTCGTTTACTGGAACACCAGTCAATTTGACCGCACAAAACCATGCTACTCAGTAACACTTAATAATGAAGCAGCAAATTTTTTTTAAAGCGACTTCCATCTGAACACTTAATTTAAATTGTCTTTTAAATAAAAATATTTTTAAACGATAAATAGCTTTAGCCATCCATCGAGCTCCATCGAGATATTTATTTCGGTTGATGGAACTCCACCTAAGAATAAAAAAATTAAATTTAAAATCTATAATTGTCACGAGGTAAATTTCCTTGAATTTTGGTTCTCACAAAAGAAAAAATTCCTTTGGCAAAGTCTTTCAGAATTCGATAAACCTCTGCTGCATGATTTTTCCCTTTTTCATTTTTATCATTCCTTTTCGAAACTTTTAAATAACTGGATTTCAGGCCTAGGCGCCAGTTTAGATGTTGCAAAAGTTGTTTGTAGCAGATAGTAAAGGAATATAGAAAAGTAATGTATACCCTTCTACCCTCAGCAAAGGTGTCTTAAGCAAGTCTTTAAGCAATTAATCCTTATATTGTATATTTATAACTTGATTTAAAAATCAAATAAATTCAAAGAGAGTTAAAATCTTTGAAACTAGCTTCATATTCTCCTTCATTCATCTTTTCGAAAAATTATATATATAAAAAGTTAGATTGCATATAGAGGCCGATTTAAATGACCAGGTAACCTATTTCTTATTATATATAAAATATATATTTTACTATTATTGACATTTTAATCTTAAAAATAATGTAAAGTCTTTCCAGTTCTTTATTTACTGATGATGGATGGCCTTATTTCATTAAAGCCAAGGTTTAAAACAATTTGAGAATTTTATTTACATAGAGCTTTGACTGCTCACTCTACTCTTGTCTATATCAATAATAATAATAAAAATTGGAGAAATTCATATAAAGTCAAAGAAAGTTAAAAATAAAATAAAAAGCTTTAGAAAAAAATGCTCAAAGGAAAATTTCAGTCTGGACAATTCTACAAAATGAGGATGCTTCGAAGCCTTTACTTTACATATCAAAAAGTTACCTAAAATTCTGACATATGACTTCAAATGCAATGCTATTTTCAATTTATTTATCCGGATCGCTAATTCCCTAGAAATTAACAAGGCTCGCTCTGGAGTATTGAATTGAAAACACCTTAAGTGTCGCCGGCCTTGTATTTTCTACATTGTCACGGCAGAGAGCCCCAAAAAAAGTAAATGACTTGCTTTCAACATCAATTCTGTCCACTTCAAATAAATATCTAATATGTAATATATATAATATAATAAAGATAAATATAATAATACTAGTTGTGTATTAGTGTGACAAAATGTTATGCACCGAAGGAATGTGGGTTGACATTTTTTCATTTCTCTTAAATTTATAATTTTCTATTTTTTTAATTATTTATTTATTTATTTATTTAATAAGTGACAAACTGACAGACCTGGATTTACATCATGGTACTGGCAATTTTTAATACGTTTATTTGGGTTTTTTGATAACTCTAATCTTATATATTTCTTATTATTATTTGGAATAGATTTGGAGAATTCATTTCATAAAATTCAAATAGTAGCAATATGACGTAATTTGGTGACGCAGCCAAGGGACCCTCTATCTGTTTGCTGATGGAAGCCCCCGCTTGTAATGTCAGGGTCTTTTCTAGCTTTTTTTAGTGTGTTAATTCATTATTATTTTATTATTTATTCAGTGATTTTATACAATATGTTTAAATTAATTAGTTTAAATTGAATTTGATTAAAGCAACTACGAAAATAATAAGGTAAATACTAAAATATATTATTTATTAATAATGATTGAATTTGTCAATTTTTACTTGTTTTACATTTGTTTTTAAATATAATTAATAATAATTAATTATATTTAAATTATCACATTTTAAATATATTATATTTAAGGTGATATTTTCTTTTTTCTTTTGAAGATTGAATTCAAAATAAGAATAACAAATTGACAACCTATAACCTATAAATTTTATATTAGAAATTGTCAGTTTAGTTTGCATGAAATAACTTTTTAACTAATAATCAACATTTCATTTATATTTAGATATATTTATGTCTTTCAGGGTTTACCTAAATTTATTTTGACTACTTTTCAAATATAATAAAAACGTAAAAAAATATATAATATTGAAATCAATAATAAATGAGACTTTTATTTTAATTAAAGTCTGCCAGGCTGATTTCACGATATAGAAGCCTATTTAAAATAAAAAATCTGCTTGCAAACTTTTGTTTTTAATTGACTTCAAAGATAAATATTTGTCACTTTTCACAGCACAAATAATATATATATATCTAATGTTTGTTTTATTTTTTTTTAATCTATATTTTCTAGTAATTTCGTCTCTTGCTAAATTTTAGGAAGAAAATATTTGAACGTTTAAAAGAAGATTAAATTTATAATAAAGATTATAACAAGGCCAACAATATACAAACAACACAAACATTGAGAATAAAGTCAGCAGTGTATCGTTTCACTTAACTGCAGATATTTCAATGAACGTCAGTGTATGTTACGATGACTGATTTAGGCTTTCAGAGATTGATTTTTAATTCCTTGGCGTATTTTAACTGTTTAAAAGAAAATGCAGTAAATTTTTGATTTGTTTACATTAAAAAATTGAGTTTTTTAGGTGATTAAGAATTTCATTGTTTTATATATATATTCTCGAAGGTTTCCGTGGTTATATATAAAGGAAAAATGAATAAACACTTTTAATATATAATGTATTGACCTAAAATTTATAGCATTTTCTTTGTAACAAATTTTACTTTCTCTTACCAATATATGAAAAATTTAGACAAAAAAAATCGATGTTGAGTTTTCAACGTAAGGTCTTTTCAAGGTCTGAGTCTAAAAATATGGGTCTTGCAAAATGATGTCTCTGCTGTGTGTGAACAAGATTTCTCAAAAACGAAAAAACTTACAGCTTTTGATTAAAATCTGTCAACGGATACTAATACTTTACTGATGTACTGTTTTTCCGATTTTCTCAAAACACCTAACGATTTTGATTAAAATTCATATATCAATTATTTATTAGATGATCTTTGAAATGTATTAACTCTTATCAGCCCCAAAATTGTCTGGGGCCCCACCTTTTTTTTAGTTTTTCGCTCTATCATTTATTTATTGGAATATCTATTATTATAATACTATACGAGGGAGGTTTAAAAAGTAGATAAGTAATACAGAGATGGCAGAGATCTCGTTTTAAACGTTCGTCGGTTGAAGGTGCGTATAATAGCCGACACTATTGGCATATCAAAAGAACGTGTTGGTCATATCTTGGATATGAGAAAACTATCAGCAAGATGGGTGCCTCGTTTGCTGAGGACCAGAAACGAATTCGTGTAACCACTTCTGAGAACTGTTTGACCCTAAGCGTAATCGCATTGAATTTTTGCTTCGATTTATTACTGTTGATGAAGCTTGGATACACCACTACACATCCGAACAAAAATTCAATCAAAACAATGGGTAGAAGCCAGTTGCAGTGCACCGAAAAAATCAAAAGTGGAAGCCACTGTGTTTTGGAATAATCGGGGTTTTATCTTTATAGATTATCTCTAAAAGAGGAAAACAATCACAGGAGAGTACGCGTCGCTATTGGACCAGCTGAATAAAAAATTAAAGGAAAAACGACCGCATTTGGCTAGAAAAAAGTGTTGTTCAATCACGATAATGCACTGGCTCACTCATCGGCAAATGCAACGGCAAAATTAGTTGAATTACGATTCGAAATTCTTCCTCATGCACCTTACAGTCCAGATTTAGCTCCATTTGACTTTTTCTTGTTTCCGAACATGAAAAATTGGCTTGGTGGTAGAAGATTTTCATCAAATGAAGAAGTGATTGTAAAAACAAACGATTATTTTGATGTTTTTGATTCGTCGTATTATAGTAATGAGATTAAGCGACTTGAATATCGTGGGAACAAGTGTATCGAGCTAAAAGGAGACTATGTCAAGTAAAGTTAAAAAACTCGCAAAAACACTCTTCTTCTATGTTAGTTACTTCACTTTTCAGACCGGCCTCTTCTATAAAAAAGATAAATGAGTGCGAGATGATTGTTTTAACTGGGCATATTTGGTGCCTCCCGAATTTGAATCAGGGACCATTCGTTTTAACAGTTGGCAAAAAATAACTCGAAGCTTCTCAAGAGAAAATATGGGTTTTAGATCATTCCAAATATTTAAAAGTGGTAATTACATTGAGATGCTAGTCTTTGGCTTCTGAGTCAGCCTTTAATTATTGTCGAGTATAAAATTTTTTATATTGGAAAGTTATTGTATAGCTGTGTAGATTTTTTTTAGGATGGTATTGCCCTAGAAGTGAATCAATAAATGAAAAACAGCTGCACTCTTCCTCCATCATGAATACAATTATTAATAGTTTGAAACTAATTTTTAAAATGATGTCCAATAAATTTTGGACTGCTTGAGTTTGTGAATGCCAGTTCAGTGGGCGTCAATGTTCTTGGGCAAAGATCTCTGGTAGAAGAAATCCTACATTTGAAAAATTCAACCATTATTTTGAAAGAGAATATATATAAAGAAAGAAATATTTTTCTAGTTAGCCCCCACAAACGAAATAATAAATATCATATTTAATGGCAATTTATTTCTAATACAATAACCGCAAGTTTTAAGTTGAATCTAAGATCAATTGCAAGAATAGCTAATTTAATCTTGAATTAACTCGGTTAAAATTACAAATGAACCTTCTGTTAATATAAATCTAAAATACATTTCCGATTAGTTGAAAAGCAAGAGACTTTAATGTTACAAATGAACCTTTGTTTAATTTTATTCAATATATCATTTCATATGTTTCATTAATCTCTGCCGGAGGGGGGGGGGGGTGGAATATATTCAGTCTCATAAAAGCATTTATTTATATTAATTATTATCCTCTGTATAATATACGCCGACTAATGGACCTGCCTGAGCGTGGAATTTTAGAATGAAATTCTTTATTTTACAAGAGAATTATAGGGCTAAGTTCATTTTATTTTCATAGGATGCTACTTCACACAGTAATTAAGAAGTTAACTCAGAAACTTTTGAACTGATTTTTAATTGATGAAAATCTTCCATCACTGATTATAAACCATGACTAATTGAAATTATAGATTGGAAACCCCTTTTTTATGGTGGTGTGAGTGGCAGATTGTAATAGGTTAATAATCAGCAACCAAAGGTGGGATTTCATTATGTTGATATTTTGAGTTATTATGAAATTTTATTGAATAAATATTTTCAAAATTTTCTCACTTCCTCCGACCATCGCCCATTTGAAATATTTCATTGTTCGATGGTTGTTGTTGATTGTTATAATATGAAATAGGCAAATATTAGTTTTAATTTTGTTTCATGCTAATAATATATTTTTTTCTATTTATTCTATTTTTATTTTTTTCAGGATTACATTAGCTTCCCTTCACATCCTCGTTGCAGTTGCTGTCTTTCTTCTGAAGCGTGACTCTCCCTTTTAAGGCAAGAAATTATTTAAAAGTCATTAGCCCATTTTCCCTAGAGTGATCGTGTGTCTATTTATCATTATATTGAACAATTATCACATGGTGAAGTAAATATTTTTATTCCTCAAATGTTTTGATTGTGATACTGGAGAAATTCATGATCACATCTAGGCTTAATAATCAAGCATAAACTGTTTTTTAAGCTTAAGAGATTTTTTTTTTCATTTTGCTTGACATATTTACAAGCTCGGTCTTTTCAATATAAATACATTTTTATGAAATTGAATTTTAATCAGAATCTCTAAGAAATTTTAAATAAATGCATTTGATAAGTTTCAGGGAAAATGCGGACTATTCTTACACCAATATTTTATTGAAATAGTTTTTTAATGAAAATTTTCAATTTATATAT
Organism: Anisolabis maritima; assembly: GCA_010014785.2. Lineage (NCBI taxonomy): Eukaryota > Metazoa > Arthropoda > Insecta > Dermaptera > Anisolabididae > Anisolabis > Anisolabis maritima. The sequence goes on from JAAAKE020113807.1 coordinate 8,720, forward strand.
CGGTAAAACTCAAACAAAATATTTAAAAAATCTCCTAACGCGAAAAGATTTTTTCTCCTTTCTTAATTCTTCACTCTTCCCTTGCTTTTCGAGTTCTTTAAAAAAAATCTCAATTTTTTTTTCATAATTTAATTAAAAAAAAAAACCCAAAACAATATTCTTAGGTAGGAAGAATTAGAATTTATGTTTTATTTTGTCACATATTTTAAGAAGCTTTCGAATAATTTGATGAAAGGGCGGAGCCCTTTCAAACATCATTTATATTTCTCCCCCACTCTAAATAGAACTTGACGCAACTAAAAGCATTAAGCCTAATTCCACACACTAAATTCCGAGGTAGAGGGGCTAAAAGGATTGTTAATTAACATTCTTAGTCAATTGAGTTTTTGACAAATTGTTCAAGAAATAAATTACTCAGAGAAATTTTATATTTTCTTTGATTAAAAACTGTCAATACTCCTGAAAACTCTTTATCAAAATGGGAATACTAGGGAGGACTGAAATTTGTTACAAAATATTAATTCATCATACTTGTAAATATCTCAATTTGATTGACTTTGTATACAAATCCTTCTACAGAAAAGGGCATTAGTAGTTATCCTTGTAAAGAAAAATTTACAAAGTATCTTAATAGATATATATGAATCTCTGCCTATCTGAAAATGGAGCGGTATCCAAAATCTGATGCTTATATATGGCAATTCATAAAAGTTCAATATTCTTTAATCATTCGATCGGTTATGTCATGGTTCATCATTTTATTTAGAGAGAACAGTAATATTGATATATTAAACAAACCAAACTATTTAATTTATATACTCGCTCTCTCTCTATTTACTACACCAAAGACCTTTGCCATCTCCTTCTATTCATTTATACAAATCTATTCACTATAATTGCGGTACACATTTTTCACTTTTAATTCGAACTTTTGGTGAAAACAAGCGAAATAGGGAACAGTAATCAAAAGCAATTTTGCACCGAATTAGGATATATAGAAGGAAGAATGAGGTTTGCAATTGAGTCGTAATCCAAATAGGACTGCCCTATTTGCGCTTAATATAAGGACCTGACCGCAAGACCTGTATTAGCCAGGAAATTTCTATCCTAGCAAGTTCATTTAACCCTTTCAAAAACATCAGACATTTTAGCCTAAGATTAACCAAACTCCTTGCTCAACTCCTTTTGGTAAACATAAACTTATTTTGACAATTTGATATAAAAGTCAAATGAAATGGCCTTGAATAAGACAGAAATTTAATAATTATGGCGAACCTTTTTATCTCCACCAAAATTTTACAAATAATATTTAGAGTTAATGCATAATTATCTAGCCCTACCCCCTTTATATTGGCTGAATATTTTTTTTTCACTATATCGGAATTTTTATTGTTGGAATAAAAAATTTATAAATGTAAAAGAAAGAAGTGCAGGGAATCCTCAATGAGAAAAATCAAGATACTTCTGGGAAAAAATCTTTATTTTTTTCACTGACCATCTCTGGGGGTTTCGGTTCGTGTTCTAGTCTTCATCAGGACACAGGCATTTTTTTTTTGAGGTGGAATCCACATCGTAGATTTTCTCTCGTTTAGCTCTTATTGAAAGAAAAGACATCATCATAAGGAAAAATATAGAACACGCTGTGTACTTTTTATTATAAATTGTGGCTTTATAACATCTGCTCCCGAAAGAGTGGAAAATCTACAATTGTGGATCCACGCCAAAAAATGCCTGTGTCCTGATGAAAGCTATAATACGAGCTGAAACCGGTAGATACGGTCCTTAAAAAAATAAAGATTTTTCCCAAAAGAATCTGTTTTTTCATGAAGCCTTTCCTGCACTCTTTCCTTAACCATCATAAAGCTAACATCTTTCTCATATAAATGTAAAATTTCCTTGAAACTCATTATGTGGCAACAAAATTAGAGTATGTGACACTCACATCTTAGGTTCCATGACTTATATCAAGAGAGATATCCAGTCTTGGACTAAATGTTTTGAATAACATTATTAATATATTTTTCGTGAGGTGAAGAAAATTAATTAAATACAATAAGTATTTAGGCAAAAATTCCCCTCGGGAGTTCCCATTTGATGAGTACGTGAATGGCAAACTTATGTTACCCGAGCCAAAACTGTGACGGCTCTTCTATGGGTTCTGATCCAGCGGTTACCATTCTTTTTCGTTCGCGCACCGCCAAATGACGTAATATTTTTTCGCGGATTAAAAATTTCGCGAAATGAATAAATAAATTTTCATATTCAACAATTGTATTTTCCAATTCTTCTGAACCCGGTAACTTATTTGGAAATTTTATTGATAATCAAATAAATATTTTAACATTTTATATTTTATTTATTTATTTTTTTGAGGGAAAAGCCTTTAATTAAAGGCATAAAAATTGAAATTTTATATTTAAGCTAGATACATTCGTCGCTTACACCTCGAAGCTTTTCAATAAATTTGACCAAAGTACTAGTACTTTACCGATTTACTTTTTCAGTTTTTTCGATTTTCTTAAAATTCGCTCTTTTGATTAAAATTCATATATCAATTATTTATTAGATGATTTTTGAAATGTATTAATCCTTATCTTCCAAAAATTATTTGGGGCTTTTTTCTTGCACCCTTTTAGTTTTTTTTTATTTTCTCGAAATTCGCTCTAACGATTTTGATTAAATTGACTGTACATTGTTCTATTAAGAAATGAATTAGAAAAAGGCTCTTAGGAGTCCGACGCAAAAATCTCATGTGACAGCACATCACTCAGCTTTTCTTTCCTTAGGTAAGAAAAAGTTGTGTGATGTGCGATTAACACACCAGATTTTTTAGTTGTCCAGAATTCCATTTTAGCTTTTGTTTTTACCTAATTGTTTTCTTTTTATTTTTTCTTTGATCACATTTTTTTAATTGTCTTAATTTTTTTTTTGAGGGGAGGATGTTCATACTCTTTCACTGCATTACTATGATTTTATTTGCCTAAACGTCACATAAATCATTCAAGTTATTTAATAAATTACACTATATTTCCTATGAATTTATGTATTTTCTTTATTTGCCTATATAATCTTTATATATTTTCAAAATTTTTTTTTTAAATAATGACAATCATTGGAAATTCCTTTAAGTATATATGTTTGAAATTGACTTCAAATATACTAAATAAGGAAATTTTCTTAAATTATTATTTACTTATCATTTTATTACAGGTCATCTAGCTCAGAATTATGGCTTTTTAAAGAAAATATATAAATAAATGAATAATATTGAATAAGAAATATTTTATTTTATAATAATAAATTTATATTTATTTATCTGATTGTTATATAAATTAACTCTTGCTACTTCACATATTTTCTGAATTTGAAATATTTTATTGTATTTTCTACAAGCTTGAGGAAAGATCAAATCGTTTTCATTTTGGACCGGGATCCTCAGTTATTTACCCACGGTGTTTTCGTGCACTGAGACACACCTCAAACTCAGCCGTAGCCATCTATCGGCCCCCCGTGAAGATACCTGATTTCCTATCTCTAACTACTCCGTCTGTTTTAATTTCTAACTCTACTCCTAATTCTAATTCTAACCTAATCTATGCTAAGGAGGATGTCCTAGTTTGAGGAGGGACTCTCTTAGCACCTGCATATAGCCTTGCGAAGAGTACATCATTGAGAGGGAATCATTCTTTTCATCCCTTCCATATGACGGGGTGTCAAGCAACTCCCTCTCCTTGTAGAGTTGAGTTTTATCAGGCCATTCATGTTCATTTGATAAACTCTAAAGATGGTCTTAAATGGAACCGAAACTTCCCTTTTAATAAAAAAATTGTATTAACCTGAAAGTTTTTTTTAAATCTTTATTTATAACCACATATAAATAAAAAGGCTATCTGGTAATTTCTGCACAGATGGCAGGGGAATTTTTTATTTGCCTTTTGAGCTACGTCCACTGAAGGCTAAGAAGAGCCCTCTTAATACACTTAATAATAATATTAATAATTCTCTTCGAAAGGAATAGATCTAGTGCCGAAGTTTAGAAGTTTACACTTCAAATAAAACATCCTCTTGAGCATATGTTGGTTAAAGGTCCGGATGGAAATAGATAAAACAGATAATTAGCTAGAAATAAATAAATAAGAAAAAGAGAAGCTAAAGAGAGGCCACAAAGTAACTTTATGCACTACTGAAAGATAATTATAACCAAAGATCAGTTTGGTTTGAGGTGTGTGTATCTTCGTGCGCAAAAGTTAAAACGAAATGAAAAGACCCTAAGACCTATGATTTTTTTATCTTTTTAGAATGGAAAAATATTATATTCATCTTCTTGTGACTATTCGACTCTTTTTATTAATATTAAAATCGAAAAAGATCCACTCTAATTTTGATGGGCCTCGTCAGACTGATTTGAATTTGCTCTTAAAAAAATTAGGTGCCAAAAATAGCACTAGCTATAGAAATAAATTATATCGTCACTTTCTAAATGGACTGAGATGCTGGAAGATTAAAAAAAAAACTATTGTCAGGAAATGTATATTGGAGAATGGATCTACATTTGATATCTACTTTGTTGACTTTACAATATTAATTAAATTCTCTTGTTTACTCCATCCCTCCTCTGAAACGAGATCTGGCGACGCCCATAAAGGGTGACGAAGCTCTTTTTGACTGGTAATACATTAATAGGCAAGAGAAATTTGAGACAATCGAATTTTAGAAGCTAGTCTCAAAAAAAAAAAAGTTAAGTTAGCAAATAAAAATGGAGTTTGGTTGTTGGAGAAATTTCCCAACACCACATCAACCAGGAATAAATGTGTGCTCTATACAAGTCATTATTTTCAAATTGACTTCAAAGTAATTTGTTTTATGGCTCACGGAAAATCAATTTGTCAAAAAGAAACTGTCGGAAAAAATAACAATGAACATGAAGAAGGGGAAGATGAAACGATCGGCAACCCTGAGCCTTAGGACATCTCCATTCATGTCACTTGTCTAATTAATGTAACACGAAGCAATGACAAAAGGATCCCTCCCACAAGGAGTTTACTTGTAACTCAACTCAATTCTATCGTAATCGAAATCTACTCCCGAGCCGAGACTACGAATTCATTAAAAATTCATTTTTTATACGATTAAAAGAGAATTGTTTATATTTTTGGATGAATAGTAATTCTATCTGTTAAATTGAAAAATTTTTTCTATCATAAAAAAATAAAACAAATAAATATTCGAAAGGTTTTTTGCTCTGGAAAATTGATTATTAGGTTGGTCATTAAGGTTGCCTGCCTTCTAGTTAACAAAAAGGAACGAGTTGATGTCCCCCTATAGGAACCGTTGCCTAGATTGGAATAGCAATGTAATTTGAATTGTTGAAGAAATTTGCAACCTATAGTAGGCAATCAAAGATCGGTAAACTATGCTGATGCAAACTCAGGATATAACACTATTTTGCTACTGTAATCTGCAATTTCCTTATGCAAATCAAATTACAAAGGTGGTCCATTCTAAACAATAGTCCAAATTCAGAAACTCTATAAATATAGATAAATTATACAAATAAGGTCAACTATTTTCCTCTTAGGTTTCTCAATTTATTTATTTATTTCTTAATACATTCTCATGAAGTCAAAAAACACTTTTTATTTTATTTTTGAAACGATAAATTCTTTTGACGATAGCTTTTATTTGTTCATATTTTTTTTTTTTTTTTCAAATTGACAATTATTTTTAATACGAACGCGAACGGGAAACAAAACAGGGACCCTTGAATTAATGTCATGGGGCGCATGAAATTAGACAACTCAAAAAACATACTTTTTGAAAAACAATTACAAGATCATAGGTTTATTCTATTAAATGAGTTTCTAAAAATTGAAAAAGTCCAAAATTATTTGACTGCTCATTAGTTTGCTTCCAGCGATAATTTCAAGGTTTCAAAAGAATTACAACCCAGGGATCAATCTTATTTAAAACACACATCATTTGAATAATTTTATTTTAGATACCCCCCCCCCCCAGTGGCCAAGAGGTTATAGATATTGACATTGTTAATATTAATAACCTTCAAAGCCAATGGGTGTGGGTTTGGATCCTAGGCAATCCGATAAAAATTTATTTATATAAATTGGATATCAATTGATATAAATAAATATGCTTGGATAATTTATATCGAAATAAGTTTATACATGAATTATTTAATGTCTATATGGCCTCAGATACCGAAGAGACTATAATATATATATTAGATCGAATTTTTTATTAAGAGTAAAAAAGAAATTAGTATTTAATTTTTACTAATTCTGTTTTTCTAATAGAATTTGATAAATAAATCGCAAATCACCAATTTAATTAAATAGAAACTCCACTCTAAGCTATTTAATCTGAATCTCTCCTAAAATTGCTAAATTCATTTTGTTTCCTTAAACCACCTATAAATATAATAATATCGAATTGGACTAAAGTCTAATAGCTTGCGCTTTGATTTTACTCACAGACCCGGTCTTAAGTTGTAAAGTGTAAATATAAACTGGAATCGGATCCTAAATTGTTTAATTATTCAAATTATTTTCGTTTACAAACTGATTAGCGTCAAATCCCAGCTGGCAATTTGTTCTCCTCGCGAGTTTTGCAATTAATTTGAATACGAAAGAGAGATATCTAAGAGAAGGAAGGGCCAGGGAATAGAATTTTGCATATCTATATAGTGGTGAGGATTATTCTAATTAAGTTAGACACCAAACATTTTATTTTAGACTATATTTTTTCTTTACCCAAGAGACTAGTACACTGAAGCTCCTATTCTAGTTTTTATCAATTGCTAGGATCCTTGTTTAGGGAAGGAGAGGGGGAGAAATAAAATTTTTTGTTATATGGCGATTAGAATTGGTTTTAGTTAAATAGTTCTTATTAGAAATTATATTTAAGTTGGTTATTTCATTTACATTTTATGTTGAATTTTGCATTTTTGTCTTGGGGGGAGGGACTACCACCTTCGCCTGAATACGCCACTGTCTAATTGTTTGAAAAAATTATACTTCATAAATTTACCTTTATTAATATAAATCATGAAAAAGTTTATTTTATTTCCATTTCAAATAACTTAAGACTTTAGATATGTAATGGTCTTGAATTAGTTCTAATAAAAATTCCCTATGCACAATTACTTAAAACTCTATGCTGATTTCATACTGTATCTGATTATAGCGATTTATTGAGATTGATGAAATCTGCAAATAGTTTAAAAAAAATTTTGATAGAAATTGTATTATTATATGAAACAGTGTGTCACCATTTGCTCTCTTCATGTTGAATGTGTCTTATTCCAAACCAAATGTAGAGGAATGAAATAATCTAAAAAGTTTTTCTTTTCTAAAATACAAAAGAAAATTCAAAATTAACAAATTGATAATTTTTACATTGATTCAGTGTTTAATTTTACTTTCTCTTAGTTATATATATATATCTCCTACGTTTTTTTTGAGAAATCTTGTTTACAGACTCACAGACAGACAGACCATTTTTTGCGAGGCCCATTTTTTTTAGTCTCAGGAGCTCAAAACGTGTATTCCTCAACCTCGATTTTTTTTTCCAATTGCAATACTATCTTACT
>JAAAKE020113818.1:0-16325 GCA_010014785.2 Anisolabis maritima
ATATTGTATTATAAAATCCATCTGAATGGATTTATAACTCCTAATGAAAAGATTATTTTTAATAGAATTTTCATACCTTTGTATTAAATCTTTATGAAGGTTCATTCATTTTCAATGGACAATATTGTGAAACATATGGAAAAAAAAATGTCCCAGAAATGGAAACAAATTTAAACTTTGATAAATGGAAAAATTTTCTCATTCTGGGAATTGAACTCAGAATCTTTTTGATTTGAGCTGAATATACTCTCCACTAATGATGTGTATAATAATACATAATCAAATATGTTATACATGGAATTATTTAAGCATACTTAGCGAGTCCTTTTGCATATATTAAAACATTTATTTTAAACATTTGGCAACATGGTTTTTTTTTTTTTTTTTTTTTTATACATCCAATAAATAAAATAAGATTAAAGAAGGCGCTCATGAATAAATTCATTATTAAATTATCAAGCCAGTAGTTAGGGGAAGAGTCTAATAGTCTAACATGGAGGGGATAGGGACATGCTACCAATTGTAACCGGATTGTCAAAAATAGAAGGATTTGCATTGCAAAAAGCTTTTAATTGTCAACCGTTTCTTTGATAAATGAAATATATTTATTTTAATTTACTGAGAAAAAAACTATCATCTCAATCAACAATTTTTTTTTTTTCTAATTCATTTTATAGAATGACAACTTCGAAAAGAGAATCTGTCGCTCAACTTGTGGGAAAGAAATTTTCGCCTCCAACCTCTTAAACAGTGTAATTTAATAACGGATGTAAAATAAATTAAGTTTATTTATTATATATTTATTAATTGAGTAGTTTGATATTATGTACGATTTAATCACATAATTACAATTTTTTTAAATATAAGTTATTTAACTGAGAGTGGAGTTATAACTTTGCTCTTTTGGCTCAAGCTCTGCAGAAAAGAGACTTTTTTAAGGAGTTGTATTTTAAAATTATAGATATAATATAAAAGGAGAGTCTTAGGCCAATATTCAGAAACGTTCTTAAGAAAAATAAAATTTTCTAGGCATCTTTATATAAAATTTCTTAAATTAAAATTTTTCTCTAGTGTCTAATTCAAAGATCTTAGAACAAAAAAACTGCCAAGAAAAATCCTATATAAAGAAGTATAGTAAAATTCCCCATAAGTTAAGATTTTTCTTAGGTCCGTTCTTGAATATGACCCTTAATCATTTTTAATACTAATAAAGAACGGCTTAACGTTATTTTTTTCTTTTTCTTTTGTAAAGAAATGTGAGGTGACCTTTTATTTATTTGTTCTTTTTATCAGATAAATAAAATAAGAACTCGCTGTTATATTTATCTCATAGAAGATCTGATGTTGCTATAATAATATTTGCTTTTTGGATTTTTTCTCTATAAACAAACTGGTTTGAAAAAAATATGGATAAAATTATTAAAAATTCAAATTATAAAATTTAAGGAGAGTATATATTTATTGTTTATAGATGGAAAAAGTTGATTAGATGTAGTCTATCAAGTGAGGGAAGGACTCTTATAAACCTACTCAGCATTCTTTTTGTTTAGTCTACTGGTGTCGGATGTTTATTTATAATAAATTAATGAAAAGAATCATTTGTCAGTCTAATGATAAAGCTAAAATGCTTATCGATTCCTAATAATAAATCGCCGACTATATCTAGAATTTTTAAGACAATAAGAGAGCTCTTCGATGAAAAGTGAAACTTTAACAAAAATTTAAATTGCGTCTCAAATTTTTCTCTATAATTCTGATTAGGAAATTATGAAACCCAATGAAAATGCGATATCGAAGAATATATTGGCGTCGAGATAATTATATTTAAGGACTTAGTTTACGTATCTCACAAGTAAAAAATAAAAATTAAAATAAAAGCTTTTATTTAAAATGTACTCTAAAGAGGAAATGAACTTTGCATAATTATAACAGAATATAAGAAGGGGAGCTCAATGAATATTTTATTTATTAATTTCCCATTAATTATATTTTAAATCTCAATGAGCGCCACGCTTCTGAATTTTGTCATAAATATTCAACAATTTTATTTTCGTCACTAAAGGCACCAAAAGTGCATTTTAAATAAAAGCGTTTTTTTGTTTTAATTGTATACTTTTGTCCTATTTATTATTTTTTTTCAATACAAATTTAAATTGAAACGAAATCTTTCAGATCTCAGTTGGTCTTTAGAGACGTTGTTGCAATCACTGGAAATTCTGAATGAATCTAAAATTGAATTTATAATTATTTCCCTTTAAATAGGTATTTAGTAAGAGATACAAAAATTTTTCCAATAAAAGTTGTTCAAAATGATGAATAGAACAATTATGCATTTGAGTATTTTTTCGTTAAAGTTAGTAGTTGGAAAGATAATTTGATTTTTGTTGTTTAGAGATGTGACTGTGCAGCATACTTTGAGAAGGAAGATGAAGATGGCAGCCAAAGCAGTATGCACCGAGTTTAATCATATGTTAATTTTTCTAAAAATTCACGTGTGTATAATTCTCAATAACTGAAGAGGGCCCAATAAACTTAGGAATTTTATTGAACCCGGTGCATCCATCCTGCTTTGGCTGCCATCTCCATCTTCCTTCTCAAATATAATTTGATTTTTTTAGGTTTGAACTTAAACGAAATATCAGGGGATTTTGCTTTCTTTTAATATAATGTATCATCGGAAATGAGTTTATATACACAATTTCAGATTTCTAGCTCATCGGGAAATGTTTTAAAAATGGACTAGAAGATGTCCAGGCAGGAGGGCAGACAGACAAACTAAGTTAAATAATAATAATAATAAAATAGTGATTTAAAAAATATAGTACGTCTACTTCAAATTCTCACAGATTAGAAGCACTATTAATTATTATTCCTATTTTCAAATTATCTGTAAATTTTGAAAAAACACGAGAAGATCATCTAAATCATCTAAACTCACATCACGATTTTTTTTTTAATAAATTTGGAATGCTTATTATTTTCAACAATTTCTATTAGTTATTAACAATACTAATAATGAAACATTAATATTGGTTGACGTAGAGCGGAATTGCATCGTAGATTATCAGCTATTCGGGGGTATTTGTAACTCACTTCGGTTCTAGTGATCTACTGATTATCAGTGTTACCTCTATAGTTAGCGTGTCCAGAATTTTTTTCGGGAAAGAATTTTGATCCAAAATATTTATGATTTATTTTTATACTAACGAAGACTTTTTCTTCTAAAAGTCTAATTTTTTTACCCTAAATTCAAAGTATAATTTTTTTGTTTATGTATAGTGAATTTGAAAAGAAAGCACCAGCCATGCATTTAATTTGTTATTAAAAATATAGAAATCTTCTTGGCTCAACAATTTCTTTTTAAAAACAATTAAAATGCATGGGTGGGACTTTCTTTTCAAATTCACTATGTGGGTATTACGACCGGCAAATTCATATTTAACTTTTATCAATTAAATAAAAAAAAAAAAAAAATAAAATGAGTCCAATCCTGTTTTTGTGCCAAGTCTTCATATACGATCCGCTCAAAAGAAATTGGGCAAACCCTATCTTTATTTATAATTAGGAAAGGTACATCTTGTTTTTTTTTCTTGTCTTATCCAATCGGGGTCGGCATTAAATAAGATACGGCCAAAATAAAGAGAACAAGCCTGCTTGTCGCACAGTCTGACGCTTGTTTTGGGTGGTTGATAAATAGTAAATTACATCATTTTTAAAAGATCAAATGTGATGGCTTTGGTTTACATGTACCTTTCCTGATTATCCAATAAGATGTAACAAAAGATAGGGTTTGTTCCATTTCTTTAGAGACGGATGGTATAATTAAGATCTAATCATTAGTTTGTGTTTTTTATAACCAAAAAGTGTTTTGAGTTCAGAACTGATAGTAAATAATAATCATAAGAAGCCGGTATTTACAGCCAGAATAAAGGCCTATATCTATTTGATGGATTTTCATAAACCTATTATTATTATTATTATTTTTGACAATTCAAATGAGCTCTTGAAGTTTACAAATGACATTTAAATTCACTATAATATCCCAACAAATCGATTGAAAGAGAGAAAAAAAGTTTTCGCTTGGAGGAATAGCAAAAGTTTGTTTAATCATTTATAGAATAGCTAAGTTAATGTATTATTAAATTATTTTCGCAAGTCTGTCTCATGAACAGTTGGCAACTTTGAACATGTTTGTTTGATGTTGATTCGAGATACAAATCGTGTGCATAAAATTCAGCGATGTGAAAACAAGAGTGCTGTGAATGGATGACACATTCTTATGAAACGATTGGACAACCGAAAACCGACAAGCGACTACCGATCGGCAAAAAAAAAACCAGTCGAACCACTTTTGCACCCACCTATCGATTCATGTTAATCATTAAGCGAGATATGAATCATTAGCATACAAGGCAACGATTAATTCACTAGGAGCTAAATGGTTCTGAAGAAAATGAAGAAGAACCAACAATGAAATGAATTATGAGGAAGAAAATAAAATGGGACAGCAGTTTTTATATTTTTCCTTTATATAGAAGATATTCTGAAATTTGTGTAGACTAAGAAACCCAGAACTTTTGAAAGGCATATTTTACAAAAAAAAAAAAGTAAAATTTCTAAAATTATTCTTTAGTCTTTCTGGGAATTTAAAAAATCTTATCCCCACTCTAAAGTGGGAAATTCAAAAGATGGTCCCAACATAACGTTTCAGGCCAGTTACAAGATCGCTTCTATGTATATTTCTAAGAGAAAAAGGAGGTATCCTGCCTCACAATACTTCTTAAGAATTCCGAGAGTGAATCTCTATATACATTTCAATATATAAACAAAACAATAATTAATCTATTTCTCTCCTTGTGAGTTGACCGCTATACACATTTTGGAAACCTATGCAGCTCTTTGCAAAATAAATTTTTAGATTAAGTAAAATTATAAAGATTTTCAAAATAAATTTAACACAGAGTAAATGTTCCACTTAATATTGTCCCGATGGTAGAAAATTTAAAAAAAGTTAATTTTCTTTTTCTAAAAAAAAAAAAAAAAAATGCTTAATACATTAATACTATTTTTACTAATATCAATTAATAATAATTTTGCATCTTGGTTTTAAATTTTTTCAATTCATTAAAATTTCAAAATAATTTTTTAATATCCAATTTGTAATTGTATTATGCGTGATAAAAATTGCAATCAAGACGTGTAATTATTATTTTTTTTTTATTGCATGAGGAAGTAACACTTATTTAAAAATATATTCGAAAAAAAAAAGTGTTTAAATTGTTTTTAATGTATTATAATTACTGAATATTAATATCGTAACCATGTATAAAATTTGAATTTAAAGTGTGTGTTTATTTTTATTGGCAAACGATGGAAGTCACATGGATGAATTTTTAAACAAATTAATTGAATCGATAACATTTTTGGAAAATTCAAATTTAATATAAAGCGTCTAATCATAGCCTGGGAAAAACTTTCTATGTCCACTGTACTTAACTGATTCCTTTGTCTTAGGAGCGGAGTTACCGCAAGGTAAAAATGGTAAATACATTTATGCAAGAGTAATTTAAGAAAATTGCAGAAGGTTATTATCCGAATGATTTCATTGAGTCACGGCAGTGACTCCCGCTAAGCACGTTTTATTTACAACTATACAAGGTCGCTTCGCCTGCAGCCTTTTACCTTTATAAGATAAACCAAGTGCAAGGGTCTTTGATGTGATTTAGTTTAGAATAAGGTATAATAATTGTTAAAGGGGAGGGGGTTGTGTTTTTATTGCCTCTGACAAACTACTGCTATCACAAGGTAGATATTGATCCGATGCTTGTAATTTGTAAAAAATTTAGTCAACATTAATGATAATTTTAAAAATATGGAAAAGATAAGCTTTTATTTATAGAAAAAATGAAGACATTAATCTTACTTGTTACAACTAATCAATATATAAATTAGCTATAACGAAATAGAAGGTCCTTGTCAATTGCTCAACTCAAAGGAATGGGTAATTTTTTTAGTTAAATAGTTTATTTTTAGTATTTATAAAAAAATTTTGAAATATTAAAAAAAATTTTTTTTACTATTAAATGTACTCAATAATAACGTTTCTCAATCAGGGCATGAAGGGAGAACAGTCAGAAAAAAACAAGGGGTAGGGAATTCTAAAAAAACAAAAGGTCATATAAAACATGATAGGGTTATATATAGGAGTTGAAAAAAAAAATTTGCTTGGGCAAAAAGAAAAATAAAGTTTTTTTGCTTTTCTCCCTAAAATGTTTAATTTTTTTTTTCATTAAAGCAAATTATCTAATTAAAATGTGTAAGAATTAATAAAATTTTTAACATATAAACTTTTATTGAAAATCAATGGATGGGGGCTTAATCTCCATTTCCTATGCCTCTGATAACTTTTATGTCCAGATATGCATAGAGACAAATTAAGTTAAATAAAAAAGAAAGTTCTCTTGAAATAAGATAGAGAAAAAATACTCGTTAGATTATTTAAAAGAGATCATATGATTAAAAAATGTTCAATTACTTTTAAAATTGTTTTAAAATATCAGAAATATTTTTTATACTTCTTTAATTTCCTTGTTTTTTTCTAAAAGTAGATGGGGATAAAATAATATTAATAAATACTAGTCCGAAAGGGAAACCAGTGCGAGGAAAAGATAGGTATATTTGAAGGAGAAATATTAAACTAACTTAGCTCGGGTAACTTCATGTAATCAATGAGCCCTGAGTTATTAAAAGTAATTTGTAGTGGTCTTATTACTTGGCCATTCTAAGAATATAAAAATTCAAGAAATAAGGATTTTACATTGTTAGAACATAGAGAACTTTTCTGCACAGTTAGCTGCACAGTTAGCCATTTGATCGCATGAAATAATAATTTATTTCAGTGGTAGATGAAACAACTTCGCGACCTCAAATGATAGAAAATATTGTTGCTCTACGTGAAAGTGTGACTGAAAACGATATTTGCATTTATAAGCGACCACACACATTTTATTGACAAACGGTCTCGGCTGAGCCAACAGCTGCATAACACATTAAAAGATCATTTTTAAGAGAAATTGTTTCTTCATTCACTTTTTTTTTATCAGTGCTAAATGTGATGCGAAAGAATTCTAATTACAAATGAAATTATTTGTTTTTGGTTAGAAGGATCCCTTTTGGTTTGAGGCCAGCGATAAATAACAGAAGAGGAAGTGAATAGGCAGCAAAGGTAAACAAAACGTTGCCGCTCTTAAGTAAACAGATAACTAAACTTGAACAGGCTCTTGACAAGAGCTTAGGAAAAACTTCACGGCATGTTGGCCACAGGTTCAGGTCCCTTGCTATCATTAAAATTCGAGCCCTAAATCGCTATTATTAAAGTTTTAACAAAAACCAAAGATTTTCCGCTAAGAAAACGCTTGACCTCACACATGTGTACCTGAAAATTCTTACTGCTCCCTTTGTATTCTACTGATAATAATAAAACTATTCTATCATTCCTAATTTGCTATTATTAAAGTGGATTCACTAGAAGAAATGGCATTTTCCATCAAGAAAAAGGACCTCACACAGAGATTTCCTATTGGACTATTCTACTGAAAATAATAAAACAAGACATTCAGTATGTAAAAAGTGATATAGAAAATGAAAGAAATTATTTAATTGATTAAATAAAAGCTTTTGCATGTCAGATCACTATATGACTTTTAGAAAAAAAAGAAAAAAAAAAAAAAACTGGCACGAATTTTTAAGAGAAAAGCCAATTTTTTTTTTTTTTTAAATAAAATTTAAAATTTTAATAGATATTGTGATTTAGTTCAAATTGTATATTTATAAAATATAATTTGAATTTTATTTTTCAAACAAGTTGTGAATATAATTTGTCAAAAATTTATACACTGTGTATTGCTATCTGACTTTAAAGCTGAAGATCCAGGAATCAACTCCACGGTCTGATCTCACTAACCAAAAAAACTCACAAATTAAATTTAGAACGATAATAAAAAGTAAGTTTATAAACAAAAAAAAAAAATTAATGAAAATTAAATTTCATCACTCAGAAAAATTTTCTCTTCTAAAAATATTCTAAAAAATGTTTTAGATTTTAATTATTGTAATTGAAAATTTTTAGAATTTAACGATTTTTATAATTAATACATTTTTGGCACCAGTCACGTTGTATATGAATCTAAATTTATAAACAATAAATTAACAAAGAGTTGATAATCAATTTATTGCTCTGTATACAAACAATTTAATTAAAAATAAACTACGATTTGTGCCAAAAATGTCTTTTATTACATATTACAAATTTTTTTTATTTACAAATGAAATTAAGAAATGATCAGAGAGAATGTTTTTTAACTAAAAAAATTTTTGAATAAATGCCAGTGTCTGTATAAAGAATAGATAATTTCTTTTTTATATCAATCTCTCATTCATTTAACATGTATCATATAATAAATTTTTTGTACTCGGTGAAATGACATTAATTTTAGTGTTTTCGCTATGTCAAAATCTCTTATATTATTAGATCGCTAAACCTATCTTTCATATAACGCTAATGGAAAGCTGGAATGCTGTGATCTATTTCTGCTATGGCTTTTGACCGATTAATATGCTCTCCTATGTCATAATTAATTAACTGTAATTATGTCCAGCTGTCCTAACATTTAAGTTCTAATGGCTGCTGGTTAAACGGGAATAGAGCCCGAGGGAGAGAGAGCAATGCAAGGAGCTCATTAGGAATGGCCTGGAGCTCGTCAACAAGTTGAAACAACTCGCTTGAAACTGTTGACAAAAGCTCGAAGGAATCTCAATAAATACTATATTATCTCTCTTTTGTGATGTCACACGATTCTAATTGTCATATAAGCGCAACCATAATAATAGAATAAAATCATTCTTTATTAAAAAAAAAAATCGTTTAGGAACATGAGTGATTCCGTAGCGAAATCCCAACAGAGACCTGGAAAACTATAAATACGACCGCCGCAAAGTCTGAATGTTGATAAGGGAAATGAAAGACTGACATATATAGAGCAGAAATGGCTCGGGAATCTCGTGATCGCCATCTATTCACTAGATATGAGTGAATATAATAAGATTTGTAATTGAAAAAAATAATAATAAATAAATAAATCGACCTGCAGACAATTCTTAAACTGGATTTAATTTTAGGGACGATTTTCCCGTCCGGCAATTAGGACATCACGACGGCCCTTTGTATCTGATACTGGGGGATTCCTACTCCAGAAGAAAACTTTGACAATGTTATACTAATATTTCTTTCAGGAAGACCATGGCCTACTCACAAAAATCATATTGAGGTATATGTTACGTAAAAGAAAAACATTTATTACGATAACAGATATTAGTGCTTCATTTGTTAGCAAATAAATAATTTAAACTCATATTAAATTTAGAAACTAAAAAATGCTTTGATCCACCTCTAACATATAGTATATTCACGATAATGAAGTAGATTTATGCTTAAGTAATATTATAAATAAAAAAAATAAAGTTAAGATAGATGAAATTTACCTAAGGTGAACTGATATTTTAAAAGAAATGGCCTTTATTGAGAGAAAGGTGCATGGGTTCATGCTGGTCCATCAGGGGCTCTCGCACTACTAAATGGGAGTGTTTCTAACCTGAGAACTCGACATGTCCTGACAAGACCTTACAGGTACCGGGAGCAAGATTGTATAGTTATAAAGGGAATTTCTATAATTGATAAAAGAAAGACAAAAATAGAAAGATTAGGTTTGCTCTTAGTGGTCAAAGTTCAGATAAAAAAATTTTATAGGTGAAATTTTTATATAAAAATTCATTTAAAAACAAGAAGCTATCGAATATTTATTTATAAAAATAAAAATGATAATTATAATAATAAAGATAAATTTTGTGAAATACGTATTTTTTTTTTTTTTTGTATTAAATTAATTTTTTAATTGGAATTGATTTAACAATTTATTTTTTAAATAAAAAGAAGATATTTTTATTAATGAAAAAATTAACAAGTAAACGTTTTCTATGAATCTTGGTCGGTATAAGAAATTAGAAACCACTTCTTAGGGCCTGTTAAAAGTTGAATATACTTTGTCTAAATACTTTATTATTTGTTAATATTGACGATGCAAGAACGCATTTAAGCAGGTCGTGTAGGTAAAAATTTCTTTCCATCGGATCATCAAGGTCAAAGATTCTATTTAATATTTAATAAATCTCAAAATCAACTTTTCTAAATATTGCCATTTATATTGAAAATTGATCCAAATTAGTATATAATTTAATTTTGTAAATTAAAGAAAATTTCACCGTTAATGTATGAAAATGAATAAAATTTGTTATAACTTTTAGAACGTCACTATAATTGTCAGACAAATGAACAGCACACCGGTTTTTACTAATTAATTCAAAAAATAAATACTAGGTAATGTTTTCGCTTGTAATATAGAATCTCTAAATATTTTAATGAAAAGTTTCCATTCGTTTAAAAATAATAATTAAATGGGAAAACATGTGTAAGGTTGTGTGAGCAAATTAAGTTTATGGATGGGCCACTGCGTCCTGGTATAAAGGAAGCATGTCCGCCGCGAAATCAAAAAATCTTGGTTCGAGTCCAGGGGGCTCAAATTATGCCCAGCCAAACACAAACTCATCTCGCAAAAATGTTTTACCTTAAACGATATAGTGACTGGTCATTTACAGTTTATAGGGCGTTATTTAAAAAAGACCAACTATTTCAAACAAAGCTCTATCAGTCGGTATAAGTATTTTTTACAAACTTTATATTGTCTGTAAATAGAACGGGATGAGATGCTTACTCCGATCCCGAACTCGGTTGTTTGAAAGGGACTAAGCCTAAAAAAAAGCAAAGAGCTAAAGTCCCAGAATCTTAGTTATGCCGATAAGCAAATTGCCTGTCTATTTAAGAGAATCAGAAAAAGAAGAATAATACCTCAGGATATTTACATTCAATTATAATAAATTCCTCTATTATTTTCCTAAACAAAAAAGTTTTATGTAAATTTTTGCTTGATTTTATCTATGTAAAAGTTATTAAAATTTAAAATTTATCTCTTTCTATTTTTGGTAGGATAAAAAACAAATAATATAATTAACAAAGTAATAAATTCCCATAATGAGCCATCTTTTTCTTAAAACCGATATCTCCACGCAGGTATCAAAATATTAAGTAAAAAATTTATTGTATTTTTTTTTTTGTAATTGCAAATTTTATGTAAATGTCTTTCCATCATCAAGCATAGAAAAAAAAACAACAAATATGTTAAGTAAATAAAACAAAAAGAAAAAAAAACGATCTATGATTTTGTCGTTTATTAATAAAACGAAAAATATAGTAAAAAAAAACAAGAGGAAATAAGAAGGAAAAAAGCCAATAAAATGTCAAATCTATCCTAATCATTGAAAAGTGTTTGATCAATCGTGCATCGAAGGGATGATTGGATTCGATCAAGCAACCCTTCAAGTTGTTCAGTGAGAGGAGAAAAGCGCGATTCCAACTTCAACATTCACCAACCAACAGTCAATAAATATATCAGCTCTTGTAAGGCGAAACACGATATAACCATCAAAACAATCTATAAATATTTCAATCTATTTTTTAAAAAGAGAATATTTTATATTGGATCGGAGGTTGCATCCTCTCGAGAGGCTCCACAATAAATTTAAATAGGTAATTTTACAATAAAAAAAAATTAGGATAGGTCGAGATTAAATTAATTTTTAGTCATATTTTTGGGCTCACAAAGGATAAGTGAGAGGGGTCTCCCATATCTTAAATCAGCTAATTTGTCTAGGTATACATAGGGAATTATTATCTTATATCAGGAACAAACTGGGTCAGTGTTGTATATCGGAATGATTTTATAAAGAGATACAAAATGACATTTTTGAAATAATAAAATCTATATTCTACATAAAATAATATATATTATAAATTTTTTTAAAATTAAAAAATAGAAATTGTAAAACCAATAAAAAAATATTAATTAATAATAAGTTAAAAATAAAAAAATGATCTGAAGTTTCATCACCCAAAAAATTTCCTAAAATGCTTGTTTAACAAAGCAAGAAATCACAGGGCATATAACTATAATTATATCCCCATTTAATCCAAATTGGTCTCAAAAGACTCTAAAAATATAATTATTTACAAAAACTTGTAAACTACATAGATTCTGACAAATATAGAATTATATAAACGTTATCCGTCGTTTAGTGCATAGGTAAAGCGTAGTACTTCATAATCTAAAGGTCGCTTTTTGTCCTGAGCGATAAATTTATTATTATTATTATTATTATTTAATATTGTCTACTAATAAATTTAAATAAATATAGACAGTCTAAATGGATTTGAAAACACCACTCATCCCTCGAGGAGTTATATAAACGAAAACACAAACGACTCAAAAAATATACTTCCAAAATTTTACTTTTTATTCACTATAAAGGTATTTTTAGAAATTTGGCAACAAAGGGAATATTTTCACTCTATCTCTTGAATCTATAGATTCTTGATTTTTACTTACAAAATCTTTTATTAAAAAATTTAATTTTTAAAGAATTCTATGAAACCAGCTGATTTTCAAATCGAATTGGCGCCACTTTATTCACAAGTTGGACCTGAGATACAACTGGTTTTATAATATTTCTCCCTATTACTATAACAAACTCACACACTTTATTGGATACTTTTAGATCTGATTTGCCTAAATTTGGGTGAAACTTTGAGATTTAATATTCAAATGATGGTATTTATTTGATTATTTTATATAATCTGTTACAGTGACAAATAAAAAAATTCTGAAAAATTTGAATTTATTATTAGAAAATTATTTTAGAGATTGAGAGCATAATTTTTTAATTTTAGAAAAGGTGTGTAAAAAATAACGAAAATGGAGCATGAATTTTATTAATAGAAAATTTTTTTTTTTTTAAGATAAGGAAATTTTTGTCTTAGTTAAGAATAATACTAAAATGTTTTGCGTATCATTAGTATTCAAAAATATCACTTGGAATTTTAAATTAAATGTTTATTCTTTGAAGTGGTTCTTTATTTTTATTTTCCGAATTAGATGAAAGGAAAAAAAAATAATAAATGAAAATATGAAAGGAGGGGGGTAATATTATTATAGTTAGAATATAGGAAAAAAATGATCAAGACGTTTTTGTAGCGATTAAATAAATCGATGCAAAAGAGCATGAGGTAATGATCTGGTAGCTCTTAATTGGCAACATGTTCAAACAGCCGTTAAGTTGGCAGCTGGGAGAGAAGTGACGCCAGCCGCCATTTGTTGGTTGATGGAAACTTTTCAAGATTTCTCAGAGACATTCGGTTGTTTTCTTGTAAAATAGGTTTCATTTGGCCTAGGCATTAGGACCACAAACCAGAGCCCCAGGGGTCTGACTAAGGGGGGAAGATAACAAGGGACAGGAACAGACAGACAGACAGACACAAAGGACATAAAGCCTTCTGAAACCCTGACTCTTCCAGAGAATCTACCCTAAACCCAATGCTAAGGACTTTTGAGAAAGCTTTTTTTTTTTTTGTGCCTTTTGGTAGGTAGGGAAGAAGTCTTAAAAGTTGCCAAGAAACGAGCAAAAGATTTTTATTTCGTGTTGTAAAAATCAAATGATATTCTAAAGCACGTGATCGTAAAATAGGGGAATTTATTTAACATTTTTTTTTTTAACCAATCGGTCATATTTTTGTGTTCAGCTGTGAACAATTCAATTTAATATGTTTATAACTGAATCTCGGGTTATAAAAAATTTGTTCGCTTGGTTGCTTCGCGAATTACTGAATGATGATGATTTATGCAAGAAAAGAATTTTTCTCAATATTATCAAGATAGAATAAAAAAATATTTCATATCCTTCATTAGTAGTTATTATTATGAAACAATTGAGTTAAATACTATTTCTCTTCTAAAGAAAAAAAAACATTGTTTTGTACTTTAACAAAGATTAATTCAAACTTTTCATACTCACAAATTTAACGAAGATTTTTTTTTAAAGAATTGTTTTATTTACTTCTTAAATATTTGTTATTTATTAATCGTCAAAGAAAAAAAAAATTTTTTTGAAAGAACTAACGGAAGAGAATTTCAATTAATGAGTTTTTTTTATTTGGAAAATAATAAAATAATTAATAATTGAAATTTTATAAGAATAACAAAAGAAAGTAAATTTTTTATCATCTTCTGTAATTTCGCAAAAAAAAAAAAAACTTAATGCATGAGTTTTGAAATTTACTCTCAAAGCTGCATTTTCTGATTATTTAAAAATAAAATTTAAGTTTCCTTAATTTTTTAAGTTCATTTTAAAATAATTTTCAAGTCACTGTAATTTTTCATATATTTGATTTTAAATAAATAATAAAAAAAATTTGGATTGATATTAACACTTAATTTTCTCTAACCGCATTTCAATGCAAATATTTAAGAAATAATCTTATATATTTTAATATTTTATTTTAAATAACATTTTTTTTGTGTTCTAGTGCAAATTCCGAATATATTAAAATGAGCGGTATATATATATATATATGTGTGTGTTATTTTTTACTAAACAACTCTTTTAATATTAAATGTTTGTATAGAGGAATATGAATATATGACAAAAATTCTTATCATAAATATGTATTTTAAATTTTTACTATTTTTAATAAAATATGGGAGAAATCGAGATTTTTTGAAATTTTATTTAAATAAATAATATAAATAACTTTAAAATTCGCAAACAAAGCATTTTAATTTTAACAAATCCCTGTATGAATGCAATTCTTTAATTTATTTTTTCTATCAAATTTCTAAATTTATTTTTCTCACAGAGAAAAATAAAATGGGTCTTTTTTCTTAAGCAATTTCCGTAACTATTAAAATTGGCAACATCTACTATTTTAAATTGTTAAATTTGCAATTAGATTGAGAAAATATAGTGTAGGATTGAAAATTAATTGTCTTGTTGATTATGATAGGAGCAAATTAAATAAGAATAAAAACGCGGATATTTGGGATTGGAGGAGCAGAAAATTTTTAAATTCATCACAAATCACTGTAAAAAAAATTATGACGATCGTTAATTTTTTTGAGTAAAAGTGTTTTAAAAAATTTATTAGCGACAATTTAATAAATTCATAAAATGAGCATTCATTAAGGAAGCAAATCAGTTTCTTTGTTTTTATTATTATATCCGTTTTTCTTTGAATCGAAAATTCTCACAATTTTTACTTTTTATTAGTATGGTTATTTTTTTATTTTTTTAAATTTGCCTATTCTATAATAAACAATATAAAATTTATTTATGCAAAGGATTAAGAAATTATGCCGGTGATTATTAAAAAAATAGAATTAATTATAAAACGAGGTTGTGGTGGTATAAATAAAAGTTCAATTCTATTTAGTATTAAAAAAGAAAAATGTGATTTTTTTATTTCATTATGAATTAGCTCATTTAATTTTTGATAAGAAATTTGAGAAATTAATTTTGCACCTGCCTATAAGCAAAATAATTTGAGATGAACACCCATTTTTGATATTAACTGCTTATCAAACGATCTTGTCTCTTTCTTTCCTACATCGAATTAAACAAATTATTATCTCTGATCGTTTTATAATCTATTCCTCCTTCCGCTCTTTCGTTCCATCTCATTAAGCCTTGGGCTATTAACATTCGTGATAAATGATTTATGTACTAAAAAAGAAACCTCGAAGGAATAGTGCACCAAGAGCTCTGTTCCAGAAAGAAATTTTACAAGAGCCAAGGGTGCCCGCTACCCAATAGAAAAAATAAAATACTCCCGTTCGGAAATAAACATGCAAAACGACGGGCATACCAAAGAGGTTAAGTCCAGAGAACAAATTGGGATATATAAAAATATATTAAAAATAATTATTTTTATAGAAATTACATAAAATTTTTGTCTATTTTTTTAGGTGAACAAAGAATATCCCAT
The DNA here is from genome assembly GCA_010014785.2 of Anisolabis maritima. NCBI lineage: Eukaryota > Metazoa > Arthropoda > Insecta > Dermaptera > Anisolabididae > Anisolabis > Anisolabis maritima. The sequence continues at coordinate 15,983 of JAAAKE020113818.1, forward strand.
CCTCATTTTATGATGAAAAAATAATTATAAATTGAAGGAATAATCAACTATTTTCCTAATAAAATTTTAAAAAGTGGACTCAACCAATTTGGCATCTGAATGACTCAAATAATAAATTATCTCGTGATGTTTATAATATTAAAAACTAAAAAAAAGATTTTCACGAAATCAATATTATTTTGGGAATTTCTACAATTTTTAGAAAAAAGTTTTGTATCGCGTGGGGTGTGTTTTTAAATAAATGTGAGTATTTATATCAATTTTTTTTCTATTTTAAATGAGACTTTATTTATTTATAAGTGGAAATGTGTTTAATTGAAAAAAAAAATAAATTAAAATAAAA
>JAAAKE020113829.1:0-16324 GCA_010014785.2 Anisolabis maritima
AAGAATATTAGGATACAATGATCCAGACCTCATAATCTCTTCTTATTTTAAGACCTCTAAATATCCTGATACATCTTGTTTTGATAAATAAATAATATTTTTATTAAAGTCTCGGGGAGTAACAAACAGGTCCTTTGACTCCTCCTTGTGTCTAAACAAAGCGCGAGAGTGATTTGAAAAACAAATAATAATAACAAAAAAAAATAAATAAATAAAAAATAGTAGAAAATTTATTTTTATTATAAATGCTTTGCCCAAAGGCTTTTTCGAAGTCACTAATTCCGCTTCAGGCCCTCTCTCTCCCTTTGAAATGAATTCTTTACCTGAGGGCTGGTATTTTGTTTTTGGGAAATTAGATATGATCCTGCCTTTATTTCGTATTTTATAAACATTTTTTTTTAATTTCATAAAAAATATAATTAATTCGATTATCCCTTTAACCAACAATTTATTTAAATTAATTTGAAATATACCATAACTAATTAGTTTATTAATTAATATAAAATCTGTACTTTATTGCATTTTTTAAATTTTATTAAATTAATTATTAGTTTAAATAAAAAGATTAATATTTTTCTTAATAAACTTAATCCTGGACATTTGTTCCGAATTATTTACATTAAATATATCGTAAAATATAACCTTGAAGAATAAATTTAAAATGAAAATGGAAAATGCACCAAGGATAGGGACATACATTCTTGAACAAAAAATATATTTTTTAAAATAATACATATTTCTCTCAATTCTCATTTATTTAAATTTAAATACTTAGACTCTGATAGAGTCTACGAGTGAAAACCTGAGTAAATTTCAGCAAAACCAAGATCAAGACCAAAATTCTTTACTTTCAAAAAATAAATGACTTTTATCCTAGAAAAAAAGTACCGAACTTCGATGAAGGGATGGAAGATTTTCATATTTATCAAATGATTCTTTACGCTAAACAATTTATCAGGATTTGGATGATTATGTCAAGCTAATGGCACTTTTAAGCTTCCAAAGTTTTTTTTTGAAACAAAATAAAGAAGTTAATTTTATAAATTTTCCAAAAAAATTACTACTATTAGTTAGAATACAAAAAATAGGTTATGGAGTGAAGTAATCATACCTGAACCAGATAGGTTTTCTTCCTTAGGGTTCCTAGTTATTTATTTAAGCAAATATAGCAGTCATTATCACCCTTGATGCTTTTTTAAGTAATAATCTCTGGTACTTTTGCTGAATAAAGGGGTTCACTTTTTTACAACCACTAAGGCTAATTAATGCCTTTCAACAAAAGGTTAGTAAGGATAATTTATATCTTACAACAAAAGGCACTAAACCAAATTAATGTCTTTCTTCAAAAGGGCACTAAAGATAATTAAGTTCTATATATACATAAAACATTAAACTATCCATTGCGTTAGTAAATTTTAAATCCTACTTTAGGAAAAAACTAGAAAAATAGTTCCAATTAGAAATTAAATAGAAATATAATCTTAGGGAATTGAACAAAACCTATTTTTCCATAAATAATTTAATTTTATAATTTTAAGCCCGGCTGTGACGTCAGTTCAGATCATAGCCTTATTCTCAGAGCCCGACCCGGCATCTCGAAAATTTCTGTAAAGAAAAATTGGATCATAACGAGGAGGAAGTTGGGACGAGCCAGGAATGAATAACTCCAAAACCCTAGTTACGCGGCCTAAGATGGATGATTTGTTTGGAGATATTTTGAGGCTCCAAAAATAACTTTTCCACAAACAAAAAAAATCATCAGATCCTCTTTACATCCCAAATCGTCACTGCACTACTAATAAAAAAAAAGTAAAAATACTTCAAATAAATTCTTTAAAATTAATATAAAAACATAATAAGATAAGTCGCTACATCTACAAATTCCTTTTGAAATAATCTCTCTACGTCATCTTAAGTGTTTATGATATCTACTAGATAAATAGAGTATGAAAATAAGAATAAGAAAATAAATCTAAGTAAATTTATTTTTTATAAGATTATATATTTAATAAGCATGGAAAACATTCCTCCATAAAAATTAAATAAAGACTCATTTTATTTCTGAGCTCTCCATGTTTCTCTTTCTTCATATGAATTACTTTCCGGCACATAAATTATCTATGTTAATTTATTTTAATGTTTTATATTTTTAAAGTCAATCTACTGTACTATATTATAATGTGTAAAACATTTATTTATAATATATTTACATGCCATCGGGAACCTAATAAGATTTTTTCGTTTATGTTACTCTATAGGATATAATTGAATTCTAAAAAGTTAAATATTCCAATTATTGTTTACAAACCATTTTATTAAAATGTCCATTTATTAATTAAATAAAGCTGAAAAAGAGTTTCATCGTACTTCATCCTCAGGCCTTTAAAATTTAATTTATTACTTTGTTTAAATATTCTAGGGGTTAAAAAAAATCCAAAATGTTATAGTTGCTCTCACTGAAGGTCAATCGCAAGACCCCTTGGGGCATATATAACCAAATACTTGTGAATGTGAATATTGTGCATTGCAATCTTGTCTAAAACGTTATAATTTATACAATGAATAAATGCAATTAAATAGAAAACATTTTTTGTGATAATAAAAGAGTGCAAAATTATAAAGGGCGATCAAATGAAGCCTGGGATGAAATTTTTTCCAATTACTTAAAATTCTATTGTAAATACCATTGAAAAGGAGTTACACTTGTAGGGAGACCAGATATGAAACTTGAAAAAAGAGCAGAGATGAAAAACAATGTAAACAAAACTAATAAATTAATAAACAGAAATATTATGTATATTTTCAAGGCATTAAAATAGGTACATAATTATAAATAACAAAAAAAAAAAAAAAAAATTTAAACATGATAAAACAAAGAATTTAAAATACTTAATCCCACTCTAAATGAACATCTACGAATATTTAATTTTAGAAAGAAGAGTTGAGAAGAAGTGTAATTAATCTAGTCGAAATTGTGATAAAATGATCAAAAACCATTTTAAATTATTAAGTAAAAAATTAATTATCCTAACTTCTTAACGAAAAGTTTTGAAAAAATTAATAAAAAATATGAATTATTGAAATATACTTATAAAAATTGTGAAACAAGTGTCGAGGGAGACATTTCAATTTTTAATGCTATAATTTTTCATAAAAAACAGAACACGCCGTTTTTGAAAAATAAAAGATACCTGACTCAAATAAGTTCAAAAAAGATGACTTGTCCGGAAAAGAGGAAGTTTGGCCAACCTATACAATTGCCTCCATTTCTCTGTTACATTTTCTCAACATATTTTTAGAAGAATATTTATTACACCAAAATTTATTAATGGACCCCAGATTTAGATATTTCAAAAGGTGTAAAAAAATTTATGGATCTATGTAATCTTATCCAATTGTAGGCCTCTTATAAACAGGTTATAAAAAAGATGTGCTAGGAAATTGTTTACTAAAAGAGTGATTTTAAGAAAAATATAAAAAACAATCCAAGGATGCAAAAATCAAATTGCTGCATACCCAAAGCTCGAAAATGATTTCTACTATTATCTATAGAAGCTATTCTCTATTCTATCTATTAGCAACATCGCTAGAAGCAATGCTATAGTTGACCCCGGCCTCCTCTAATCTTTATTGCAATATATTTAACTCAATTTCTCCATTTGTTTGGGTAAATTTTCTACCCTTTTTTCCCAATCTCCAAATTGCTAAAAATTTTATACACATGAATTGTCTTATGAGAATACAGTATATCAACAAATTTAAATAGTTAATCATCAAAAATTTTTTCCTTATAACACAATTGATAGAAAAAAACATCTAATTATAAAAAACGCATTATTTCAACCTCCTATTAATATACAAATATTGCCAAAAAGTTATAATAAAGTGCACTAAAAAGTAAAAAAAAATTAATTAGTTTCAATTAATTATATTATATATTAATATTTAACACATGCCTCAAGTTTTTTTTAAAAAGTTGGTTGGTATTTATATGAAATATAAGTATTTAATAGTTACTAGAAGAATATATTTTATAATTTAAACTTTTTGGTGAAAATTAGATATTAAAAAAAAAAAAGTAAAAAGACCAAAATTTTGCTGACATTTTTGGAGTTTATACATACTTCCTTAAAAATGTATAATCTTCATTTCTAGTTGTAAAATATATATTTTAGTTGTAAAATATATATTTTAGTGCATTTTAATTAAAAAAATTGTTATATTCATTTGTTTTTTGCATATTATTTTACATTTAATTAACAGACTGTTCAATAAAACAAATTTATAATTGTAAAAAGAAAATTGCATAATAATGAAATTTTAATAGAAATTGCAAATAATACTTATTCTTGAATGTTGATAATTTTTTGGATTGACATCCTCTATTTTTAAGTAAATTAGTTCAAAAAACTATTTGCTAAAAAATTTAAATTAATATTCTTATAATAAGCAATAAAAAATTCGATTTATTTTTATTATTTGTATCAATAAATATATTAAAAAAAAATTTAATATGCAGTTAAAATAAAAAGATAAAAATCATCTCTCTGAATGAATTTTGTCCGCTTTAGTTTAACTAATATTTATATTAGTTTAAATATTAATATAAATGTATAATATTTATTTATTCATATTTATAATTGGTGTGTATGGAACGAACGCATTTCTCTCCTTGGCGTCTCTATTGCTTGGTCGCCTCCCTCTACCGCATCAGACCATGCGCACTCTGGACGAGCCCTTCCCCTCTATAGGCGTCACTCCCACTCCATTGATCCCCCACTCTTGCCTTTCTATACTCCCCTCTTTCTAATCGACCAATCCCATCGAAACTATCTTTTTCCCTCTGCTTCTTATTCGTTTGCGCTCCCCACCATATTGACAAAAACTTTACTGCTTCAATTATTTATTTAAATATAGTTACTCAAAATGTTCTTTTTCGTCTCATTTCATATCATTGTGAAAAAAATATAAATAATAAAAAGAATTTGCGTTTTCCACATTGACATTTTTTTTAAATAGTGAAACAAATGGCGATAGTTAATAAATCTGTAAAATCCATACGTGAAACACTCAAAATGTATTTTAAGAATTGGACTTTTACATATATATTATAAAAATAATATCCACTCTTAAGCGACCTTATCCCTTACTTGGATTCGAAAGCGTCCAGTCAAATGTGGCAACAGCGCAAAAGAAAAAAAATCACGTTTAAATTGTTAACTGGCGCGCATGTTAGAACACAACATGCGCGCCAGGAAAAGTTAACACGTGCTTTTTTTCTTTTGCGCTGTTGCCATATTTATCTGGGGGCCACTGAATTCATACAAATGTTTAATGCCCCTTTAAAGCCAGACATACTATTTTATTTTATTTTTAAATTATAAAGTTGATTTCGTCAGAGAATACTTATATTATTAATTATACAAACCTTCGTAAAACTAAGCTAGAGTTTGTTTAAATATTATTTTTTAAATAGATTTTGTTATAATTAATTAGTTGATAATAAACGATCACAAGTGTGATACCACGGCTGAAAAATTATATAAAATATATAAACAAAATTTTTTGAGGTAAAAAAACCCAAAGTTGAATGCACTAAAAAAAACTTTGCCCCGTTGTTTTGCTATGATTTTCCCTGATAAGGAATAAATAACACCTTAATTAATTTTTTTGAAAAATTCAAATCTATAATTTTTTTTAAATTTATAGTGATAATTATTTAAATTTATTATTTATTAACAGCAATTAATAATCAGAGTCAATTCCAGGTTTTGCTAGGCCAAGAGAAAAGTTAATAACCTGGCTCCCAAAATATATGCAAAAATTCATATTTTGTGAGCATATTCATTCACCATTTTTTCTTTGTAAAAAAACTCGGGTCCGCAGTTCGTGCCGGTCCCGAAAAACCGATGTTTAAGCATTACATATCATCTTATTTTTTTTATCTCGACACCTGATTAAAGAGATCACTCTGTCACAATAGGCAGGTGGTTACTTTAGGCAAAAAATTATCATACAAAAGAAATTTCAGGGGTTATCAAAAAATGTTGAATATTAGGTAGTTCCATTGATAGGTTTTAGTTTACTATATTCTAGAATTTATTATTTATATAGTTTTTCTTCTTAGTGAATAATATTGAAGTCAATTAAGAAGGAAATTAAAACATTCTTAATATAATTAGTTACCCATAACTGTGAAATTCAAAACTTATTTAGAATCCACTCTTTTCTTTCTTGCTTACCTATGATTTATTTATTAGTCATGTATTAAAACATTGTCTTCGTCTTTGCGTTGTTTTTTTCTCCATAATAGATAATATTTTGTGAAAAAAATTTATCAAACCTTCTCAAAGTGTCTGGCGAGAGATGTGATTATAAGTTTTTTTCTCAAAGGTAGATTACTGCATAATTTAAAAAATTCAATATCACTATTGCGCCAGACATGGGCGTACCGAGATGTCAAGTTTACACTAAATAAAAGGCATGACAAATAACTCTAAATACGCAAAATGTTTTAGGAAAAAGAAAGCCCCCCCGCTATACAAAAAAAAATTACAGGTTTCATTTGTCTTTTTTCACGCTATTTGTCATATTACAAGTTAGGCGAAAAGTTGTTTTAGTAAACGATAAATTATAATGATGTTTCTATTATCAACTTTTGGGTTCTTTAAATTATATATTATATAAAAATTGTGCTGTTTAATATAAACTCATTCATTCGCAATGACAAATGTTGACAATTACCCAAATGATTATTAATAGTGTCAGATTTTTTTAGTACTCAGTCCAGATCTGTTTTCTTCTAATCAAATTATTCAAAGATTTCATTTTGTCTTGAACCAATAACTCACAGCGAATGCAATTGTCATTATTTTTTTCCGCACTCTTTAGTAAGTGTATGATTTCTTCTCTAATAATTTTTATTCGATTGCTAAAAAACAATGATGAGAGATATTCTTATCCTTGTCTACTAAAAAACTCTTTTGTAATTATTAAATAGGGCCGAACCCTAAGCCTAATAAAAAATACGCCTACTAGTACTTGAAAATTATTATTCTTATAGAAATAATAATTAATATGATTGATTTTGATATCATTAGTTCCTCTTTATTTTTTTAAATTCAACGATTGAAAAGCTCTAGCACCTTGCTTAATATCCCCTAAAGATTAAGACTTACCAGCACTTTTTGTGTCGGTACTGAACTGTTGTATGGTGGGTGGTGTTTGTCTGCCAACGTTCCTCCTCAAATTCTGTTTTAATGAGACTAAATAGTTAATTCTTATTTCAATTAGCTTCCCAATTTTAACCATTGGCCGTGTGGGCCTCAAGAGAAATTATCTTGACTGAATCAGGAATCAATGCGTCAAATTTACTATCATACATTTTTACATAAAACATTGTTTAAATTCTTAAGTAAAAAATTTTTATTAATGTCCTGACAACCCCTGGATTTCAGTGGGGCGGCATATGCCCATCTTTTCTCTCTTTCTCTGAATTGCTACCTATGAAATTTTTCATATTCTAATTATGTGGTAAGAATTAAATGCGTTTTCATCTTATAAATAGGTTAGCAAATAGAAGAGGCCAAATCCCATAAACGTTAAATTAGCTGTTCAAGTTAATTTTGTACCTCATAATAGAAAGACTAGAATAGAATAAAGTTTAAAAACTAATTTCTTTGAACTGAATAGTAAAAATTAAAGATAAATGACGGAGAAAAGAATAGAATCCTCTTTTAGTCCTCTGGTGACGTCACTGCTCCAGATTTCATAAAATAAAATAAAAGCTGCATCCTTTAAGAACATATGGCCTGAAGAGAAAAAATAAATCAAGTCTCAGAGTATTTTATAGTTGTATTGATTGATATATAGACATTAACAAACGAACTTGTCAAAAGGGACAAAGAAATCATTTTTGTGCTTGTTATTTATTAAAATTAAAATATACATTTTTCATACAGTGTTTGTAAATGTAGTAATTAGTGTTTTAAGTATTATTTTATTACCCTTTAAGAAGTTATAAAATACTTTGAATTTAAAAAGGTACTTTGTAATTTTTAAACTACTCTTGATTATTTATTGCATTTCATTTTAAAGAAAGAATTTTTCATTTTTTGAAAGAATTATGACAGCTCATTTTACTTCGTTCTTCGACATAATAAATAATTCAAAAGTCTAGTTTATGACTTTAGCTAAATTTTTTATAATCTTCCCCACTGTGGTCTAGAGGTTAGAGATACTGAGATTGTCAATATTGATAATACTAAAGCCAAGGGTTGTGGGTTCGGATCCCAGGTAGTCCGATGAAAATTTATTTACATCAATTGGATACCATTTGATATAAATAAATATGGCTGGATTTATTGTATTAATTATTATAAATTGTATATAGTTTAAAGTCTATATATCCGCAGATGCCGAGGAGACTTAAAAATAAAATTTATAATTTTATCGCAGCTTTTTCACACACTTAATATGCGTCGCTTTCTCTCCCCCTCTTCTCCCTCCACTATATATCGAGGCTTTAAATAATTAAATAATTTTTCTAATTTTTATTTAATTTTTGATTGTGATAACAAAATGTAAACATTTTAAAATACATTCAGAGAAAATTCATATTTTCATTAATTAGAAGAATAATACAAATAATGAAATGCATGACATCTTTTTTGTAGGAATTGAATGCATATATAATCAACATACTCGATTATATAATAAAATATCCACTATTTATATAAATTAATTATTACAATAAAATCTCCATTTTCATTAAGACTTTTTTAATTTTACAAAATATTAAATTAAACTTTTTTTTTAAAAATATTTTTGTCTTAATAAATAATTTCAATTTAATTTTTAATAAAAAATTTTGTTGAAAGGTCGAAATATGGTGGAGGGTGGAGATGTTTTAATACAGTCATGTATTCAGATGTATTTAAATGAATTTTTATCATTCTTACTTATAAAAAATCTTGTGAGTCTACAGGGTGCACGGTTAGAAACCCGACAAAAAAACTTTTTATGCAAAAAGTTGTTTATTTAAGCCAATATACAAAGATACCAAAAATGGTGTTATATCTCATTTAAAGGATCCTTGCTGAGAAATTTCATTCTATATAGCCACCCTGCGCCTCTATCACCTGCTCGATTCTTGTCCTAAATCGCGAACACGGTGATATCAACTGATCGCGGTTCATGACCTCGAAAGCGACCCGGAGGGAGTTGACATTAGGGTGGATAGATTTGTTGGTTTGTCTCTCGACTATGCCCCACACGTAGTAGTCTAGAGGGTTTAGGTCGGGAATGTTAGGAAGCCAAAAGTCCTTCGACCAAAACATGTTAACGTCATCAGAGAGCCAATTTTGCACTAAATGGCTCGTGTGAGCAGGTACTCCATCTTGTTCATAGATCTAAGGTCTCCCAGAGGCCATCCACGGCTTTACCACTGTCCTCAGAACCTCTAAATAAATCTTCTTCGTGACCGTTTCCCCCTTCTGGAAGAAATGCGGCGGCATGACATCCCCCTCACTTGAGACGACGCTCAAGACATGGATATTGGCCGGAAACTTGGTCTTGCCTACCACAGGGACGTCCTTGGGGTTGTGAACGAGCCAACGGTCGTTCCTCCGGTATACTTTGGCATCCACGGTGAACATTTTTTCATCAGAGAAAAACTTAATGCGACCAGCAGCTTCGTTTTTAATGATGATAGAAGCAACTTGCAGCTGCTAATTCTTTTAAGCTTGGCGGCCTCGGAGAGCATTTGCCGGACCTTGAGGACATAAGAGGTATATCTGAGATTCTCTTGAGCGATTCGACTGACGATCATTAAGCTCACCCCCAAGACGGAGGCCAATTTCGGAAGCAAGGTCCCCCGGGTCTTTCAAAATCATGTCTTGGGCTCTTCGGATGATCTCTGGAGTCCTTGTTGATTTCTGCCTAACCTGTATTTTTACTCTCCGGAGTGGAAGAGCCCTCCTTAGACTCCTCTGAGACTGTGTATCTCTTCACAACGTCAGATACAGTCGATCTTGGGTATTAAGAATTTAATAAATTCGGTGGGCGTTCTTCCGGTACGAAGGCTTTCTATAATCGCTTCTCTTTGGCTCTTCTACCGAACTCCATGCTTGGGTTGACGAGCTCGGTCATTTTGGGGTTATGAAAGTCTTACTGACATATTTAGCTAATTTTAGTGCCAACTAGCGCCTACCCCTGAATTAAACTTCATGAAACTTCAAATACAATTTTATCCGGATTCTAACGGCGCACCCTGTATTCTCTAGCTCAAAAGTGGGGAATCTTTTCGAAATCATTTTCGTGAAATAGTGGAAAGCGGGCCGCACCGATCCTTTGAACCATCACTTACGAAATAAAACATACAAGCATTTACAATATTCTCAGCATAAAAGATACAACCTACATTTTATATCACTATAAAATTTAAAAAAATAAATTATAAAGGTAATAATTTCCCAAATTATTATTAAAATTTAAAGAATTAACAAAACGAACTAAAGTCAAAAACTACACAGAAGATTTTAGAAGACAAAAGGTTCCCCACGCTAATGAATTTTCTAAATTTTATTCATTTAATATTTTTATATAGCCTATACTTATTTATTAGAAAAAATATAAATATATATAAACGATACATATTAATTTAATGCTTTTTTTGAATATAATTTAAAAAATGACACGCTTGTTTGGACGCACGTGTCGCCTTTCATTTACATAAAATGTTAACCTTGACGTCTATTTATATTTCTTTATTATATTTACTTTTATTAAAAATATAACTTAACAAATAAAAAAAAAATGGGATTTTTTATGAGAATATTATTTTTTAAATCTCTATTTTTGTAAAATCGTCTAAAAACGACATGTAGGCTCTTTGCCATATATGGCATTAGCAGACCACACAATGAACATGTCCGGACCACTAAATGTTCTTATATCAAAGTCCATTTCAGGGACATTTTAGAAATTTTTTAAATTTGAAAACTTTAGTCATTATCTAATATATAAATTTATCATTTTAACCATTTGTGTTAGGAATTGACACATTGTGGTTACTCCGGGGGTAACTTTCATGAGATCATCCTTGAGAGAGTTCCCATTTCCCTCCCTAGGAACGGACATTACTTATAGATTGTATATATTTTTGTCATATGAATTAAAAATAGAAATAAATTACTTGATAATTTTTCCCAAAATTCAAAAGAGAAATTTTTTCACTTGTGATATAAATTATATATATTCAATGAATATACAATGGGAACCCAGGGGCCAAAAAATCTAAAATTTCAATAAAAGCATGAAAAATTACAAAAATAATAAATTTAAAAAAGAAATAAAAATTGACAATTAAAACTATAAAAGAACAAATTTTATTTGTCTCCCCTCTTCCAAAAAAGAATCCTGAGTACGCTACTAATCTCTATGTATATATTTTTTACTTCATTTTGGTGTCGGCTTCTGCTACTTTTTGCAACAATTTACTTTATCGCAACTCTTCTTATCTCTTCTGAATGCCTTCTATTCATTCCTCTTAGCATCTGCGTTTAACTTTTATGGTCTTTAATCTTTTTAAATTCCATCTAAAAATTAATTATTTATTATCAAATAAAAAATATAATCAATTACATCTAAATCTGTTTAGAGTTTAAAAAAATTTATACACATTAATTTTTGTTATTAAAATTCTCAAATGTCAATGAACTAATTTCTCATCTGTGAATTCGAATCTCATAAAAAAAAAAACCATTTATAAGAGTATAATTTAAAAACATTCTCTCATTTGGGCCCAGTAAATGCTACAAATGTTCAAGCAATGTTGCCAGGACTTTTTTCAAGACGTGACCTTGACTTGAACCCGCAGCAGACGCTACCTACAGGTTAATTAGCCTACAATTAGCAAGGTCACAGAAAGAGCTCCTTTGGAAAGCAGTTTATAAATAAATAGCTATCAAACTATTTGAGTATTTGATTAAATATAATAATGATATAATTGTAATTTTTATTTAAACGAATTGAACTTCATTATTGTAAATTTAATTTATGCTAACGTTGATAAACATAAGAAGAAATTAATTTTGGAAGGAATCCTCTGACCACGATTTTTACCAATTTTATAAAAATATATTCATTTAGATGTCAAAATAACATGCATCAGCTTATTTTTTTAAATTCCCCTATCAAGTCTTTCTCAGGTCTTGAAAGAATTAGATAAATAAAATGCATCGTTGTATGAATCATATGATGCTTTGATTGATTTCTAGACCACTATTCTATACATATACACTATTTATTCTTTTTAAATTTTGATTCACTTCCCCCATCTGGAAGATATAAAATTAGATAAAATTCTATCAATATTTGATATGCATTTAAAATTTTTAGTATTTTTTTAGTATAAATTTGCGAAAACCATAAACATTATATTTGCAACCATTAATGCAGGTTACTTTTAATGTCTTTCTTGTAAGCATTGGACTCTTTCTCAGTATTTTGTCACCTTCCTAAAAAATTTATCCACTTGAAAAAATCGTTTCTTACAGTCTAATAAGAACACTGTTATGAAATGAAACGTCAACAAACACTTCGAGTAATTTGAAAAATCGAACAGGGATAAGAAATTTTAAAAGGTTGCACTTTGAAGAGAATACTTCTCACGTCTATGAATTTAATGAGAATGGAAATTATTCCTTAACTATTTATTTATGCACTTCAAATAAATTTCTAAAATTCCATAAATAAAAGCTATCAAAAAAACTTTGTTACAAATGATATATAAAACAAATGGTATGTTTTTTTTTGGCCTTACCAAATATAATATTTTATACTTCTATATAGGACCACCCATCCTGATCCATCTTCATAAAATCATTAAAAAATTTAATCTCAGAGCAAGGACTTCATTAAAACTTTTCTGGAGAGGGGAAAGTTCCAAAATCCTTTTTTTTTCCCCTTATTTAATTTTGTTTTTTTCTCTTTTGTTTATAAACCTATATTATTTTTTAAATAGAAAAAAGTTGCTCCTTGTTCATCTAATATTAGCAAATTTAATATAGTAATATTCATCTTTTCCTCTTGTAAGTTAAGAACCTTCTTACAAGCTTTCTTTTAGCAAGTGTTGAGTTGAGTTTTAGTGGTTAATAACGTAGTAATGAGTAAAATCGAATAAAGCCTAAGTCTAGGAAGTCTTTTCAAATTGAGAGGAAGGGAGTTTTAAATTTTACCTTCACAGACCAAAGAATTTTCATAGGCGTTTTTTTAAATGATCTAAATCAATATCAAGTTCCTTATCAGTACTAAAATTTAAAATACAGTAGTCTCCCTAAGGCCCGGCGCACATGTGCGTGAATGGACCCGAGCACTGAATTGCAGTGCACACACAGCATATAAAGAAGAAACAAAATAGTGCTTTACACGCCCTGTTCTCTATAAAGGATGTGAATCAGGGTTCGGGTAATTAAGAACACGATGTCCACGAACGCACTTGAACACTGGCACTTTAAGTAATTCGCCACTCTACGGAGCAGCGCTTCTCCTTCGTGAAATTTTTATGTTCCCATTTGCCAATATATGAGAGAGAGAGAGGTAAACAAACTGAGAGTCGATATTTGTTCGTTGCACAGTCGTTTTACTAGGACTAATTGTTACTTTCTCATATCTATATATGTAATATATAGTAAGATGTCAGGATTTCAATGTTTTGAAGTGTCCTTATTCTAAAAAAATGGGTCTCGCAAAATAGTGTGAACAAGATTTCTCAACGAACAGGATAAAATTTTATATTTAAGTTAGGTACGGTCATCGCTTGCACCTCGAAGTTTTTGAATAAAATCGGACAACGGATGCTAGTAATTTTCTGATGTATTTTTTGTTTTTTTCTTCGATTTTTTAAGATTCGCTCAAATGATTTTGATTAAAATCCATAAAATAATTATTTATTAGATAATCTTTGAATTATATTATTATATTATCTCCCCTTCCCGAAATTGTTTGGGAACCATTTTACATTGGTACGTTTTTAGGTCTTTTGTAAATTTCTCTTAAACCATTCTAACGATTAAGATGTATTAACCGTTTTCCACCTCAAAATAATGTGCGATACTCAATTTACATGATCGGGCACATGCACTCCGCTTGCGCAGATGGCCTCTAGCATCTTTTGAAAACAATCAAATTACGAGTAATATGAAATTCTCATTTATTAAACAAAATAAATTCAAGTTGGCTGTACATTAAACGGCTACCCAGGGACCCGACGCAAAAAATTTCATGTGACAGCTTTCCTTATCTTAGGTAAGAAAAAGTTGTTTGATGTGCATTTAGTCACACAACTTAATGCACTATTTACAGTAAAATAGCATTTTTTTTGTATCTAAATATTAATTAATTAACATAGATAAGTTATACTAATAAAATGAGAGTACTCGCTTGTGTAATTACATTATTTTCATTAAACGTCCAATAATCGGACAGGTTAGTGAGATTCTTTTCAACCTCCAGAAACTTCTATGACAACAAATGTTTGTTTGTTGCACGATTTTTCCTTTCTAAAAGCATTTAAAATATACCACGTAATTTATTTTATAAAATCTACATTATAATGGATACAAGTCAAAATTAAAAATCTGATGCAACTAAACGGACCTTTCACAATTTTCTCTTACCTAAGGTAAGGAAAGTTGAGCGATGTGCTGTCACACCAGATTTTTGGCGTTGGACCCGCTAGGTAGCCGTTTAATGTACAGCCAATATTAGTAAGAGAAAGGTAAGTAAAAAAAAAAAAAAAAGTAGTAGAATAAAGTGGGTCCCAAACAATTTTAAAGACGATAAGGATTAATACATTTCTAGATCATCTAAAAAATAAAGTTTAAATATAACCTCGAACTTTTTTTTCGTCTTTGAGCTTTTTTTCCCTGTATGGGGAGCGCTCAAGCCCCTGGGTTACACCCCCCTTATCTACCTCCCCCCTCTCCACAGCTCCTTAGAACTATATGCTCGAAATTACTATAAAATTTTATAAAGATATTTGTGTTATATTATTAAATTGCCTTTTAAATTTTTTGTAGTTAGATCATTATACCAAACATTGATAACTCAAGTAAATAACTTTTTTATCCTAAATCAAACAAAAAAATAATCCTTCTTTATTTTGATAAAACTAATAATTATTTCTGAAAATATGAATAAAGAAAATTTTTATAGTTTATGGCTTAATATGAAATTTCACCCTGTGCCGGTATTAATCCGAAAATGACGGAATTGCAGGAATTCCACTCCAAAGGAGAAGCGCAATCCGACGCAATGCCGTTCAGTTCTTCCCTCTCATAAGCTCCAATTCACCTAAGTTCAATTAGTTGGAAAATTTTATCTAAAACAATTTTTATTTTGCTGCCTCCATTAAATTTCAACAATTTTTTTTCACAGAAATTAAATTTAGGTGTTAAAAAAAAGTCAAACAAGAGATGGAACTCCAGGAGAGTGAAGCCAACCAAAATTCCATGTATTTTCATCAACGTTTCGAATGTTAATTACATTCATCATCAGGATGAAAATAATGTCACGAAGTCAAATGGTAGAGCATTTTCATACAGATATAATAATAAATGACAAAGATATATTTATATGAGTAATTTTATATTGTACATATAGATAGACTTATGAAAAAAACAGGCTCCAGTGCTGACCGAAAGACAAACGAATAAAATTTATTTATTATTCAAAAGAACAATTTTCTTTGAGCAATTAAAAAAATGCCAAAATACCATTGCATCAGGCACGTGCCCTGAAAATTTTTTCGACCGTGGTCGGCTCCAATGAGCCAGCATTGTAATGTTATAATTACAAAATATTTTTCACGAAATGATAATTCAAATTTTTTAATTCTCAGGTATTATATACTATATAAATTTATTTAGTATAATACACAGCGCCTCTTTTCCTTGAAATTATTTGTAATTTTAGTAATAATTGTTAATAATTTTTCTCACAAAATAAGTCAATGGGAACATTGCGACACCAGTGTTTACAAATATTAACAATACCTCTCACATATATACATTGTGCCCTAATGATGGGACAATAAATTTGACCTGAATCGTCTCAATATTCATTAAACTCTCCGGAGGCTTTATATTTTATGACTGCCTTGCATCCTTCTCAATAATTACAAATCGTTTGTAAAACATCACGATGAGATGGGCTGTACGCAGATCAGTGCTGATGAGCATTGTTTTATCTATGTATACTTTATATATGTGATATATTGGGTAGTCGAAAAAGTCTTTTCGTATTTCTAATCAAACTGCAGGCC
>JAAAKE020113840.1:0-16324 GCA_010014785.2 Anisolabis maritima
ACATAGGGGGGCATAAGAATTTTAGAAAGGCTTAGGTGGGGCATGGCACAAAAAAGGTTGGGAAACACTGCTCTAGATAGAAAGTAGAAGAAGAAGAAGAAGAAGAAGATGTCTTGGAAAAAAGAGAAAAACTTGAAATCTCTTTATTAGAGGGAACTATGGTTTTTTTATGGAATTTTTATTTTCTTATAATTATTTAAAGTCTAATTTCTTCTCTCATTAAATAATTATATTTTTGTATTTTTTGTTATTGTAAAAATATATAAACATTCAACATGTATTTTTATTCTGAATCTTTGCCCAGGACCCGGATTTAAATATAAAAAAAATTTGATTTTAAATAATTATAAGAAAATAAAAAAACCATAGTTCTCTCTAATATAGAGGTTTCAAGTTTTTCTCTTTTTTCCAAGACATCGCGCTATAAAATTTTATCAAAAATTAAAGTGTTCTCTTGTAAACTGGCTTTCTCGATGGAAACTCACTGTTTGCCAGTTCATGGGTTGCAAGAAGGTTGTTATTTTTGTCCTGATGATGACAGGCGCATAGCCGTCGAAACGTCGACGAGATTAGTTTTGCTGAAAAAATTACCGCCGACTTATTTCAACATAGTTTAGTGTCACTTACCTTACTTGAGGAGAACCCACTGAGACAGTCCTCGCGTCTTCTTTAATTCGCGATTTGGGAACGTAACTTCCTTGGATGAGTTTCCTTCTTCAATAGATTATATTAGGTGGTTATGGTCGGATAATCTGTTTTAGCACAATCTGCTGAGTGTAAGAAAATAATTTTCCTTCTATTATGATACAAAAAAAACCAAAACGGTTTGAAATCGTTCAGCACAAATGTGGTTTCGAAGCACCAAGGGATGGGCGCTAAAAATACTACAGAAATTATATAATAATACTATATATTAAAATAAAAGTCAATTTGTAAAAAAAAAAAAAAAACATTTGAAATTACTCTAAGGTTTTTTTTTTATCTTTTTCTTTAAAACGGAGCAACAATTGTTTTATTGCAGAGTCGTTTAGTAAAAGAGGACATATTTTTTGTCGGTTGGGAATGAACTCATCACTCCTCTTCACTTTGCTATATAATAATAGTACGTACCATGGGGTTCATAAATTCGTGGTACCTAGAAGGCAGGCAACCTAACCATTAAGGAAGTTTTCGATTAATTGCTCCAGAGCTCCTCTTGAACGGACCACGCATGTGCCCCTTTGAAATTAACTATTAATCATGCTCTAGGACTGCATTGACGCAATTAATAGAAAAATCCCTTAATGGTTTGGCCATTTGGGCTATTTACCTTCCAGGCTTCAAAAACAACCGAATGGTAAAATTATTATTATACAAGGCGAGTCAATATTGAGGTGCATCATTGCGCAACTGTCTCTTTTGATACAAATAATAATAATAAACGAGACTGCAAACAATTTTGCTCCTTTTGAAGGAAAAAGGAGAAAATCTTTTTCTTTTGTAAAATAATTATGTAATTAAAAAAATAAAAACAATATACCTCCGAACGATTAAGAAAAAATTCAATCAATTTTCTGAACTTCAATTTAAATGATTTCGTACCTCTACCGATCACAAGATCTTTAATGTGAGTCCAGCACAATCCGTTCAGTTAGGCGGGGTATTACAAAAAAACAATAATAAGCACGAAAATAATTGGAAATTTCAAAAAATAAATTCCTTTTCGAATTGTTATTATTTATTTATTTATACTCTTTTAAAATCTTAACTTCCATATATATTATAAAATAAATATTCGTATTTATTTAATAATTATTACTCTAATAATTGTTTATTTCAAAATACATTCTTCGTTAAAATTAATAAATTATTTAACATGTATTTTTTTTTTTTTCTTAAATTTTGAATTAAGTACTTTAAGGGAAAGGATGGAGAGGGATAGAGGAAGGGGGGGGGGATGTGTGTGTGGAGAAAGGACTTCTTTTCTTTCTTATTATTTCACTTCTCAATTCCATTGAATCAATAATAATAGAATAAAATTAGAATAATATTAATATTAATAATAATTAATAATAAAATATATATGAGAATATACATATAAATATGATAATTGCTTCGTTTCTTAGTCTCTGTTTTTTTTTTTATTTAGTAGATTTTCGATGATATATATATTTTCTTTTTATTATTATTTTATTTGGATGCAGATTCTGCACTCGGGTGGAAACTACACCTCCTGGAAAGATAAAAAAAAAAAAGATATCAATAAATGTATGTTTTTGTCGCACACTCGACGATTTCACTAATCTAGCTAGACAAAAGGAAAAGGAAAGAAATCAATCATCAGAATATTGGCTTTACGTTTTAGCAGTAAGTAGACATTTTAACTAAACTATTTGCCAACAATAAACAAATAGGTAATCCACTCTATTGTTATTACTCACCGTGAAACCTTCAAAGCCAAGGGATGTGGGTTCGAATCCCAGCCAGTCCAATTAAAACTTTTTTAAATCATTTGGATATCAACTGATATAAATAAACATGCCTAATGGATAATACGTATCGTAATAAATATATTATATATCGTTTAATGTCTAGATGGCCTCATATGCCGAAAGGACTAAAAAACAAAATGATTTCTTTTTCATTTTCTCTAGATCTTTTCAGATCCGCCCCTTTCAATTGAAATGGTATTATTTTCAAATAAGCTATATTTTTTTTACTAGGGGAGAGGTTCTCTAAGGGGGAATTTTAGTATTTCAGGGGGGGGGGGTGGAGATGCTTAATAAAATAAAATAATCTTCAATATAAATTTTTTCTCCATAAATAATTTTTTTTTAATTCATTTTTTTTTTTTTTTGTTAAGATTAACCTAACCGTTTAAGCTCCCCACTTTATTTATTTAATTTGTATTTACAGTTTACAGAACTGTACTTATACTAAAAGTATAAAAAAAAAAAACTTTATTCGTTCCCATCCATTTTTTTTTTCACTGTAACATAATATTCTAGAAAGAAGGAATAAAACGAAAAAAGATTGGGAACCCCTGAACTAAAGATGTCGCGAATTGTATATTAATAAAATGCCAAATGAAATGAAATATTTACCATAAGGATTTATGTAGAATATGAAAGGTATAAAAGGATACTATGCTAAGAATCGACATACTAAATAGAGTAAAAATGTAGAACACAGTTATTCATGGATATGATGTAGACTACAACCAAATTAGTATAATTCACAACAACAAATAACACAAAACAGCGCCCGGATATTTGTCCGGGACGCCATTTTGGCTGAAAGTGTGAGAAAAATATTGATGTGTTAAATACTCAATTAATAAAAAATTTCACATATCGATTTTTTCGTCCGCTAAAAATTTACAGTGCGTTGATTTGATTTTTATTGAAAATAAAAAATATGTACCTTTATTTAAAATATATATTCTAAAGGGGCGGAAATTTGTCTTTTTGTCCGGGGCGACATAACCACTAGAGCGTGGGCTGCTCAAAAACGCTATGGATGCGTTAGAATCACAGTTCCCCCGCGCTAACTAGATTGCACGAGCGAAAGTGTAATTAGCCTGTTCTTTGTGGCTGCCACGGATGTGTTGTGCATCCATCCTACTATTGGGCCTAATATGACAACGTTTAGGCATGTATGAAATCTAAGATAAATTTATTATTAATAAAATACAAGCTCTAGCTTTGAAAATTGATTAGAATATATCAATATATAAACAAGTCAATTTAAAATAAAACTTCCTAAATAATGGATATGAAACTACCTTTTTTGACAAAATATTATAAGGCTAAGAATAAATGAAAAAAAAAAAAAAAAGTAATATCAGAAAATTAAAAATTAAAATAAAATTAAATCCAACGCTTGAAGGAGGGTGTGCCACTAGGAGCATGTATAAAACTTCTCCCCCACCACCCATTCATACAAAAATGTATTTTTAAATAAATATAAAAAATTAAAATAATCAACGAAGTTGCACCATTATTACCCATTTGTAACCATGAGATGGACATACAAATATGCAAGCCAAGTAGATTATGCTGTAAATATATTTTTATTTATTGAATATAAAAAAGAAAAGTTAAAGGTGTTAAAGGACGTATGTATGTTTATTATCTTATATGAAATTTTTTTTTCGTTTTTTTTTTTTCTTTTTTTTTTTTTTTTTTTTTTTTGGAAGTGTCACTTTGTTGCAGGACTCAAGTCAAATTTTTTAATTATTATATTATTAGTGAATTTCAAAAAATTTGGTCCAAAGGATGCTGGTGAGTGTTAAATATTAGGAGGGGGGGGGGCTTTGTTACCGTCCCTTGCGGACCAATTCGGTTCAAATTTTAATTCCTTCTCAGGCAATATAAGCTATAAGTGATTCCAGAGATATAAGCCAAAATAAAATCCTCACATTCACATAATATACATAGATTTTTTTTTTTTTTTTTTAATTTTTGGAGTTCTTTTGGCTTGAAATAATAATATTTTTAAGGAGCTCTATAATAGTATGTATAATAGTATGACAAATTACAATTTTAATTCAATCGAACCCCCTCTTGCACCCAGGGTTGCTATATAGAAATGAATAGAAATAATCATAGAAAAAAAAAGTAAGGGACGCTTTAATTCTCATTAGATTTATTATATTTGGGCAATTATTTATATGATACACGTCATATATTTTATAAAGAAGTTTTATTAATTGTTTTTTTTTATATGAATAATAATGTAATGACAAAAATAGAATGAAAGAATATATGATATATAATATAATAAATTAATTTTATTCAGAAGGTTGGCCAGAATAAATGCCTATATATTTATTATTGCAATATGAATGTCTGATTTATTGTTTTATGAGCTCTCTATAACTCTGAGTAACTAACAAAATTAAAAAACAAAATAGAGTTTAAACGACAACTGAAGAAGTCCGACTGCAAAGTGGACGTAGTGTCTGAGATCAAATAAAGTTTGTTTGACTTTTATTGGATCTTCGTGCAAATTTTTTTTTTTTTTTTTTGTAATAATTTTCTTTAACTTTTGGGCCTCTCACTGAATACGCCATAAAGCTATAGGAAAATATTCAAAATGAAAGGCCTTCACTATAAATGTCATCATAAATAGATAAGAGAAGTAAAAAAAAAAATTAATTCCATTCTCCCTTTTGGGAAAAGAAGAGAGTTAATAGAATATATTGCATACAAAAGAAGAATATATAAAGCGATATAATTCATTAAATAGCTGAAAACCTAGAGGAAGTTTTCCATTGGCAGAGAGACATTATCATCATTTCACCTACAATAAGAGCAAATCCTTTCTATTTATAAATTCTATTAAATTTTTATCGTAAATAAACAGAGAGAGAGAGAATAAAACACAAGACAGCCCAGTCCGCCTGAGCTCTATTTATTTTACTGATGCCAGTTAGGCATTTCCTTTATCCAGGTTATTTGTTTTATTTAGAGGAGCTTTTGACCAAAGAAGAGGATAATAGCTTCCCTATCTCTAGTGGATATAGTATGTAAATATGTCATTTGGGTTTTTTGGCAATCGAAAAGGAAAAGAGAGAGAAAATGAATGTTTATTTAAGCAGGAAGTTAGTGTTTTTGATAAAAGATATTCAAATCACGAGGAGATTTTCGACGCTTCTTCAGAGCATGATTCTAATTACACCCCCAGGAGTTAGAGGATATACGAGGGCGGTTTGAAAAGTGAGGTGCATGTGATAGCCGACATTATTAGCGTGTTGGTCATATCTTACATGAACACTTGCACATGAGAAAACTGTCAGCAAGAAACGAATTCGTGTAACCACTTCTGAGTACTGTTTGAGTCTTTTTAAGCGTAATCATAGTGAATTTTATTACTGTTGATGAAACTTGGATACACCACTACACATCCGAAACAAAAATTCAATCTAAACAATGTGTAGAAGCCAATGTGTTTTGGGATGCTCGGGGTGTTATCTTTATAGATTATCTCCAAAAGGGCAAAACAATCACAGAAGAGTACTACGCGTTGCTATTAGATCAGCTGAATAAAAAATTAAAGGAAAAACGACTGAGCTCGGTTAGAAAAAAAGTGTTGTTCAATCACGATAATGCACCGGCTCACTTATCGACAATTGCAACGGCAAAATTAGTTGAATTACGTTTTGGAATTCTTCCTCAGGCACCTTACAGTCCGGATTTAGTTCCGTCCTTTAAAAGATTGCAGAAACAAACGATTATTTCGATTGTATTTGATTCGTTGTATTCTAGTTATGGGATGGGAATAGTGAGCGACTTGAATATCGTTGCAACAAGTGTATCGAGCTAAAAAGAGACAATGTCGAAAAAACATTCTTCTATGTTAGTTAGCTCACTTTTCAGACCACCCTCGTATGATGAAAATGTTTACTATAGAAAATCTCTAGACGAGACGAGACGACAAGATGGCTGTATATTTCAATAGAAGCAGCCAAAGGATGAACCTCTACGTAAATAAAAATTCTCATCTTTGTTGAAACGTTTCGGTTTTAATGAAATAAGGCCATCATCAGTCACCTATAAAAGCCTAAATAGAGAGAGCTATATAATTTATTTACATGACATTTGTATATAAATATTGGGTTTATGTATCAATTTGTTACCTTATTGTTATTTGTTAAATTATTTGGAAGCATCTAACCAAAGTATGATAAATTATATACACATGTCATGTATATATATAACTTTATATATTTTAGCTCTCTTAGTTGCCTTATTTCATTAAAGCCGAAATGTTTCAACAAATTTAAGAGTTTTTAATTACTGCTTACTTCTCTATAAACATCTATTAAATGGCGGGATTGATATCCAAGAATAAGCAACATGACGATAAATCTCACAAAAATATAAAAATAAAAATAAATAAATGTGATTGGAGGTGAGAACAAAGAAAGGCTTTCTCACTCTCAGATACAAGTGGGAATTAGAGACTCGCGATTGAGCCTGGAGCGATAAAATTGAAATTTTATTTCATATAATAAATTGAAACCCTTTAACAGAGGTGGGGAGAAAGACGCAAGAAGAAGTCTCGAAAAAAGTGCCTAGTGCAGAAAGTGGCAAAAGCGCCGCGGGGTTATTAAGAAAAAATAAATAAACAAATTTTGTTTATTAAAATAAGAAAAAGAAATGAGAAATGAAACTGTTAGTTGGCTGACGCCTGGTGCACACACCACCGACATTACAGCTTTGCGAACCAGTCTGCTTCTACATCGAATATTCCGTATCGGTATCGGTAAAAAAAAAAAAAGAAAAAAAGTGCATATTATAAATCTACAATATATTACTTTTGATGCCTTTTAATTATATCATTAATGTGTTTAGGGAAAAAAATTGAAAAAAAAAAAATTAAGAGGTTCATGTGCAAAAAAAATAAAAACCAACTGATCAGAAAAAAAAAATATTTTATTATGATCTTCACTCTCAAGAGAAGAATTCTTTTTTTGTTTTTAATTGAAGGGGGTCTTTTTGTGTATTCTTTGACCAATGAAAGTGAAAGTCTAATAACCTCAAAACCATAATGGTATTCAGAAATTAATGTTTGCATTTTCATAATTTACAGAGACCCTCTTCCCGTTTCCTTTAAAAAAATATAAAATTCAAGGGATTGGGGTAGCTGAGCTTTTCGATTCACCTATAATCTATCCTATTTTCAATTTTCAAGCCACAAAAGACATTTAATATGGCGCATTCGATTTCAAATTGGGGATATATAATTGCAGTGGAAACGAGATGTTAGATTCTTAGGAGTCATATTAAACAAGAGATTAAATTTCGGTAAGCAAATCAAATCAGCGAGAAAAATGAGACCGTTAGGATTATTAAAAGAGTATCCAGCCCATTTTGTTAAAAAAGACCACATCGCCATGTTCCTCAGCTTACAGCTGCTACTTCCAAGGGAGGTGTTCCCAAAAATAATGCGTTTCTGATTTAGAGAGTCAGACACCTGAGATAAACAGCCACTAATTTAAAATAATCTCAATTTTACTTTCCCATATTATTATATATAATAGCAAGAGGGTAGTATTATGATTATAATTTTTTTTTAAATATCTTTGAAAAAAAAATCTGTGCTTATGTTTATGGCTTTTATTTCTGGAACCCCTCATCGGAAAAGGATGAAACTTAACAAATAGGCGGAGGAGTGGCAAAGAAGTCATTAAAATTTGAAGCTAATCGGTTCGAAGGGAGTGGTAAAAAAGGCTCCCAAAATTTACCCCGCACCACGATTTTCTCAGCTAGACCAAACCTTATGAAATTCAGTAATAATAATTAAGACGTATTTCTCCAGTCAGGGGCCAATTTTCATAACAATAGAGTAGAAGTGGATTTATTTTATTAATAAAAAAAAAAAAAACGAAAAAAGAAAACTCTGGAATTTTATTTAATCCCGTTTATTTTTTTCTTTTTAATTAAACCTCTTAGGTATCAATAATGAATGAATGAATGAATCGATCTCCTTATTTACAAGCTCAAGCTTTGAATCTAAAACTAAAATTAAACTTTTACGCTGTTATATTCTTTGATATTTCTAGGTGAAAATATTATTATTATCTATTTTTCTTGGAAATAAAATATTGATAGAGCTCAATGGCAAATTTTCCATTTTTTTAAAATCATTTTCGGCATCTGAAGCCATTTAGACTCCGTCCATATTTATTTATATTAATTAATAGCCAATATAATATTTTAAATTCCATTTATTTATCCAAACAACATAACCTAAAAAAATAATAATAATAAAAATCAACATGACAAGACTTGCTCGGTAGGGTTATTAAGCGGCCATCTCATATTCTCAGAGGATATGATTAGCGATGGCTAAAAAGAGTGGGAAAAGTATTGCAACTTCGTTGTCTATTTTTTCTTTAAAATTGAGAAATATCACAACCTGAAATGCCAAGATTTATATTTCCTAATATTAGTCTGGCCTTTACAGATCAAGAAAAATATATATTATTGGTTTTTACATATTAACATTTTTGTAAAAGATAACAAATTTCTCATAGAGATAATAGCAGGCATTTTTTAAAACTTGAACTAGTTGACGTTTCAGAGATCCAACGTCAACTAGTTTAAGTTTTAATAAATGCCTGCTATTATCTCTATAAGAATTTTTTTTTTTTTACATCAATCATTGCCAGGCTACACGAAATTTAAATTAAAAATTTTTTCTTTTAAATCAAGAAGTATTTTCTTATAAAAAGTCTGAAAAAGTTAAGTCATTAATCTTAAAGTCATGGAAAAAAATTTAAATTGTACTTGAGATTAATTCATAGTTAATTTGAATTCGCTCTCTTACACCTTTATAGGTGATGATCATGAAAGTGAGCCTAGACACTTGTCAATCAAGAAGAGCAAATAGTCTTTGCAGAAAGAGGCGACATCACAAAACCATTTCATTACAAATTCTTTTATATGTATTTTTTCAATAAGCTCTTTTTCCGATTTTTGAATTTATCCAGGTATCTCAAATCCTTTTGAATTTATTTGCTTCATATTAAATATCCTTATTTTAATAAGGAAAAGGAGCATTAAAAAAATTTAAAAGGTAATAAATTTTGGCTAGCTACTTCAAAGCACTTAGCTTTGTAATCTTTGACCAACTTTTATTCAAAACCGTCTCTTCTGCGTTTTGCCATTTAGTTGGTCTTTCCTTCTTCATTTTTAATTTCCTTGAAAGCCCGATCCCTTCGAGTAGAGGTAGAGGTCTCAGTTCACGTTCCAAGGTTCAATGATTTCCTTGCGCATTAAGTGATAAAATTTATTATATATTATATTGGCTACCAATTAATTTGAAGGGAGTCGAAGTATGATGCCGAAAATGACTTAAAAAATTCTTTGAAAGGATAGTTTGATTAATAAATGCATTTCGTTAAATTAAATGAGAAAATGAAACTTGAACTCCCTGTATATAGCCAAATCAAATGAAAGAAATTATTTGTTGATATCTTGTATATATTGAATAGTAGTGGGCTATGCGTATTTCCACTGGATTTTTATTTTTATTTTCTTTTTTTTCCTTTTTTTTTTTTTTTTTTTTTGATATTGGATCAATAGAAATGCGCATTTCATGTCGGATCACTTTTCATTTCTCTTGTGCAATTTTTCTTTTTCTTTTTTTAAGACTGATGGTGATGAGGATGATGGGTGGTCCCTACCCCGTTTTGAATCGGAAATGGCTCTTGACAGTTGAGTGGGAGGGGGCACGTGCCCCCCACGGGAAGCACACTCGTTTCCGGTTCTCCGCCAATGGGACAAATGATCGTTAAGGTCTCCCAAAAAGGGTCACCTCTCTCCTCTCTCTCTCTCTCTCTCAAATTAATCAAAGCTATTTTGCATAAGCCAATCTGAATGTAAATGGATTTTATAAACAAATTATTCTATTGAAATGTTTATCAGGCCAAATTAAAATTAAAATCAGGTGTGACTAAGCACATAAAACTATTATTAACATTTAATAAGAAGAGAGGACAGCAACATACAAACTACACAAATCTAATAATACGTATTTATGGATTGGTAAAAAATGTAAATATCTGGGCAATCTGTATGGACCGAAGGAGCAAAAGGAAAGGAGATCGGATGGAGAAGAATTTAAGGTATCGCTTGGCAGATGATAAGAAATGGGGGTGGAGTCTGGAAGGGGCCTATGCGCAACAATAGGTTAGTAATCTTATCTTTTCATCTATTTGTAATTGGCATTTCATTTGGACCTACCGACTTCCCCGTTTATTTACTTAGGTGCTTTCCTGCACGGAGACAAACCTCAAACCCAGACCCAGCCGACCTCTGGCCGTAGCCATCTATCGGCACCCCGTGAAGTTACTTTATTTCCTAACTCTAGCTCCTCCTCCTTATTCATAGGACGGGGTGTCAGAGCAACAGAGTTGCCTGAGGGCTCTATTATGGTGGGATCCAATGTTCCAATCCAAGGCATCCTTGAGGATTTTTTTTTTTTTTTTCAAATTTTAAGTCGTTTTCGGCTTCTGAGGTCATTTGGACTTTAATTATACATTTATATATTGAGGAAATTAGTACCGATGGCTTCCGGCCACCTATCCCTTGAGGATTTGTTTAGATTAAATATTTTTATTTAATGAAAAAATCCCTCGTGCCCGGGATGCGAACACCGATCTCCTGTGCAGAACGACGACACCCTACAGTTTGCTCCAAAGAGCCCTGTCTATTTGTAAATATTTGGTAGTCGATAGTGATGCGTTTCCACAAGTATAAAAAAAACTAAAAATCAATTTTATTTTTATTTGCTCTATAATTAAGGCCGGATTCACAGCTCTCTTTAATATATAATTTTAATGCCTAATCCACAAATTTTTTTTTACATATCAATTACTACAGTAACGCCAGTGTATTGGAAAGGTTCTATGCATTACCCAATAAAATGATCTTTTAAGCCATATGCTGTGAATCCGACTTAACTGGATCAAAAAAAGAAACTAAATTATTATTAAGTAGATAGAGTAGGAGGCGGACCGCTCTGGACCGCACTTTTCGCATACACCTCTAAAAATATTTTAAATAAATTTTGGAGAAGAAAAATTTGGACCGCAAAAAGAAAAGCGCACAGGGAGAAATTGGATATGAGATGCATAATTACAAGAGTACAAATAATGAGAAAATCTGAGCTGGGAATAGTACTGAAAAAATTGTCATTTACAGGAGAAACACCAAGACGAAAAAATTTTGTCGAGCAAAAAAAAGTCAAAAATGTTTGGATATGCTCGAATGAAAAAAGGTTGAGAAAGACTAGCACCACAAAAAAATTTGGTTTCAATATTTCTTTACTTTTATATGACTCATGAAAAAACGTTGTCTCACATTTTGTTCTGCTTATTTCCACCCCCCCCCCCTTAGGGGTAGTTTTAAAACTTGATAGAAATATATTCCTCAATGGGGTATTTATTATTATCGAATTCACAAAGTTGGAGATATGGGCTGAATTCTGACTTTCCTCTACATAGAATATAGATTCAAACTAATAATTGCCCCTGGTTGATCGCAAGGCATTTGTCTATTGAATTTTGCATCCCCTAGGAACCTATTGTTTTTGAACTGGACAACGCACTTTCATACTCATATGTAGTGCTAGTGATTAGCATAATAGATTCTAGATAAATGGCATTATGAGCATTTATAGATTTTTTATTATCCCTGCCATTTGATTTATAATTCCAAAGAGGCCTTCAAATTAAATATCACGAATCACACATTTGGATTCTCTGATGTCACCTATCAAGAATTTATATTCCTAACAATAAATAATAATAATCATCATCATCATAGACAAGAGTATGAGAGACGTGGCAAAGAATTTTGGCGCCTCAAGCAAAGAAAGAAAAATTGAGCCGTTTAAGATAAGAAAATTTTAGGCTATGGTCATCCTGAGTCCTCCAGGTCGTAAGGTTTTTTTAACAATAAATTATAACATGAAGTAATAACTATCTCTATAATAACGTTTATATTATATTAAAATTTTATTTCAGAATGAGTCTAGTCCAAATGTAAGTTATATTTCTCTTTCTGATTTAAAAGATTTTAAATTAACGTTAAATAGCCCTTAGTTTAGAAGTAACGGTTCCCAAAACTTTTCGTTTGCGGAAAACAACGCTTTTTGTGGGCTTGTAAGATAAAAAAAATTAAAGGAAACATTTCTGAAAATAAATTTAATTATATCATAAGAAATAAAATGAAAAAGAACAATGTGAAATAAAGAAATATCCATTTTTACTTTCTCTAACCTATATATGAAATATATGATAACAAAGTATTGCGATAACAAAAAAATCGATAAAAAAATGGATCTCGTAAAAAAGTCTGTGTGTCTGAATAAGATTTCTCAAAAACGAAAAAACATTCGAGGCTGAAATTTTATATTTAAGGTTTTCAATAAAATGGGCCAAAGAATACTAGTATTTTACTGATGAACTTTTCTAGTTTTTTCGATTTTCTCAAAATTCACTCTAACAATTTTAATTAAATTTCAAAAATTAATTATTTATTAGATGTTCTTTGAACCCTAAAATTGTTTGAGGCGCACTTTAGAATTTTAGGTTTTTTTTTTTTTGTGATTTTCTCTTAAACTAACTAACAGTATTTTTTAAGTTGGTTGTACATATAATAATTAGGATGATCTTTAAGATGTATATATAAATAAATAATATCCTCAAAATAGTGTGGAGCTCTCAAATGTGGATTTTAAGTATCCCATAGAAAAGATAGGAAGACCCGTTGCCATGTTAACAAAATATAAATATTTTTAATTCATATTTTTGATTATAAACGGGATTTTTTTTTTAAAAGTCCTTTTCGGCATCTGAGACCATTTAGACTCCGTCCTTATTTAATTATATTAATTGGTAGCCAATATAATATATAAATAAAATTTCGTCGCTCAGGACGGGAAGCGAACCTCTGACCTTTGGTACGTGAAGTTAGACCTCTAGCTCTGCACCAAAGGACAGGGCTATAAACGGGATTTAATTGCCAATTTAATTTAATTTAATATTTTAATAATTGATTAATACACATAAACGTTAAATCACTAAAAATAAAAGATAAATCAAATTGTGAACCGGCTACCAAAAGGGCCGACGCAAAAAATCTGGTGTGATAGCACATAACACAATATTCCTTGCTTTAGATGAGAAAATCGTGTGATGTGATTTTAAGAAAAATTTTTTAGGTAAAGTACCGCTTGCGGTTGCACAAATTTCCTAGAGATTTATGATTTGGTGTATTAGTGATAATCATTAAAGTTATAGAGTTAACGAAGAGACAGACACACAGACATAATTCAAAAAATCGGAAAACCTCCCAGGTTAAATAAATCCATCTCCTTTAAATTTTTCAAATCTTTCAATATACTTTTGATTAATGTACCTATTATCCTCTATGTCTGTGAAAGAGAGAGAGAGAAAGGGGAGAGAACAAATTCATTTGTTTCTAATCCATCACCTGAATGAATAAAGACATTTTCATTCAAATTGTTCATTTATTAATAGACCAAGTAGACAATTAACAAATTGAGTTGAATAACCGATCATGCATCCCTTTTGGAAATGCCCTTTTAAATAAATTTGAATATTTTAATTAAAAACACACCTACCTACCACTACGTGTTAGTGGTGGTTAAAAAAAGAACAAGAAGAGACAGAGAGGAGATGGGGATTTATTTATTAAGCCCTTTTGAAATTAACATACAATTGTTTACCTCAACAACAACAACAACAACAAACGATTTAATTTTCCTTTTCTCTCTCACTTTAATGGTCATAATTGAAAGTGAAAAGTGGAAAATATGATCTGATGCAATAATTGAGAGGATTAAATGAAAAAAAAGTGGGAGGAGAATGGGCGATTATTAAATTACTATTTCGATGAAAAGATCCTCTTTCAGTTTTCAAAAAAAAAAAAAAAAAAAAAAAAACACTTGTCACTTCGTCAATCTGTTTTGAGTTCTCATATCAAAGAGTACAATAACCAGGGGAGTCGGTTCAAAATAGTCCGACGCAGACCAACATGAAATCTCCCCCCCCCCCCCCAACAAAAAATCAAACATATTTGATAAAACTATATATATTGTATGTATATTTATTTTCGTTCATTTAATTTACTTTTTCTTATTTTATTTTTAGTAAAGTAAGAGTGAATATATGTTAAAATAAATGTTTCCTTTTTAAAATTAAGCACTTATTTAATATTTTGAATTAAAAAATTTTTGTCTTTTTATGCATCTGAGGCCATTTAGATTCCGTCCTTATTTATTTAAATTAATTGGTATAATTTAAATAAATTTAGGTTGCTCAGGGAGAGAAGCGAACCCTGACTTCTAGCTCTGTACCAACAGACAGGTCATTAAAGCATTTAAAAAATATTTAAATTTAATCCGAAAACTAGGAATTAAAATATAATAAAAAACAATTTAGCTGGAGTCCGAGTCGGCACATCTCTATAGATGTACAGATCCGACACCGCAGCCCTGATAACTATGATGGTCGGGTTTTTACTTTCGATTTCCTATATATGAAATTTATAGAGGAAGAATTGTGATCACAAAAAAAAAAAACAATCAATGTCAATATTTCAACGATTCAAATGATGAAATATACGTTTTGAGGTCCCCTGTGTCAAAAAATGGGCCTTGCAAAATGGTCTGACTGTGTGTGTCTGTGAACAAGATTTCTCAAAAACGGAAAAACCTACGAGACTGAAATTTTATATTTAAATTAAGAACCCTAGTCATACGCACCTCGAAGCTTTTCATTAAAATCGGCCAAAGAGTACTAATACTTTTCTGATGAACTTTTTTAGTTTTTTCGATTTTTTCAAAATTAGCTCTAATGATTTTAATTAAATTTCAAAAATTAATTATTTATTAGATGATCTTTCAACTCTTATCCACCCTAAAATTGTCTGGAATCCATACTTATACGTTACGCTTGAGTTTTTATGATTTTCTCTTAAACTAATCTAATAATATTGGTTAAATTGGCTGTAAATATTAATTTAATAAAGTGAGATGTATGAATCATTTTCCACTCCAAAATAGTGTTGGCTCTCAATTTTGGGTTTTAAGTATCCCATAGAAAAGATAGGAAAGCCCGTCGCCATGCTAACAAAATATAAATATTTCTAATTTCTATTTTTGATAATAAACGAGATTTAATTGCCAATTTAATTAATTTGATTTAATTTTTTTTTTATAATAATTAATTAATACATACAAACGAAAACTCTAAAAATAAAAGCTAAATAAAATTGTGAACGGGTTTCGAAGGGTGTCTGGTGTGATTGCACATCACACGAACTTCATGATCAGCGGCTGTCATACCAGATTTTTTTAATTCTCCTCGGCATTTGAGGCCATATAATCTTTTAAACGATATATGTATATAATAGTTTCGATGCGTATTATTCAGGCACATTTATTTCTATCAATTGGGATGATTTTAATAAATTTTCATTGGGCTGCCTGGGATCCGAACCCACACCCCTTGGCTTTTAAGGTTATCAATATCTTTAACCTCTCAGCCTCAAGAAGGAGGGGGAGAGCCGGATTTATATATAAACAAATATCACTAATGTCCTGTATAAAGGTGCAAAATTTCATTTCGAAATTCCATCGGGAGGGAAGTTGTTCGAACAAAGCATAACAGACGGAAGGATAGACGAACACTCCGCTATAATATTTCCTTTAACAAATAATTAAATTTTGTTCACTAATTTTCTCTTTTATTTGTGTTCCGAGTAATAATCAATTTCAGATTCCTCCCCCCTGCCCCCCCCCCTCC
>JAAAKE020113851.1:0-16322 GCA_010014785.2 Anisolabis maritima
CGCGATGTTAAGTTCTTTACCTTAAACTCATAAATTGAAAAAAATGTGGCACTCGCGGGAGTCGAACTCACGTTCTCGCGTGGTTTACGCCCGTTGGTGTTTTAATTAACCTATAAACTAACACACCTTTCGAGTTTAACTTTATAGACAGGAGTAGAGATGGAATTAGTTTTAAATTCACCCCTCTAAACAGTCACTTTGCCAATCGGTTAGAATTGCCAGATTCTTCGCCATCTAAAGGATGATTTTCAATAGAATGGCAACAATTTTAACTAAATATTTGAAAATATTAATTTCGCGATGTTAAGATATTTACCTTATATTAAAATATATATTAATTAATTGTTGGTTTTTGCTTGTTGGAAGGCCCTGTCCCAAAAGGCTAACTTATTAATGGATTTTTCGATTAATGTTTTTTATTGACTTTACTAAATTGTATACAATAATTTTCATTCATATAAGGCTTATCACAAAAAAGAGCTCCATTTGGACGATTGTCATCTGTCTCTAATCTTTTATCATTCTCCGATAACGATAAATAAAAAAATGGCCCTTCCTCAGCCTGGCAACAAGGACATTTGTGAGACATGTTTTTTGATCCGTTTATGGCTTGTTTGTATCTCCCGTGATAAGTTTATACCAAAAATAGATTAGAGAATATGTAAACCATTTATTGATATGATATGGGAACGAACGGTTCGTTTTAGTTAACAGCAAAACAGACTTTACAATTTAAACTAGAGACTAAAATTTTCCATATTCTTAAGAAAAAAAATATCAATATTTAAACTGACTTCTAACGTCATATGTTGTTGATATTGTCATTCAAAAAAATGCTTACACTCTCTAAGCTTTCTTTTAAAGTGCCTTGTAACTTTACTTTGTACCTTCGACTCACATCGCTTTTTTCTTAAGATAAGAATTTATGCCGCATTTTGAGGAAGTGGCTAATGATAAAGATTCATTATTTTTTGTATCATCATTTTTTTAAAAATATAAAGGTCGCTAACCCTCATCGACTCCACTCATCATTTTTGGTCAGAAGACGTTTATAAAATTGAAATATTTAAAAAAAGGGAGGTTCAGAGGGGCGGAGCCCTCTTAGATAGGAATTCATGGGATCCGCCCAATGCAATTCCCTTTCAAAAGGAAGACTTTAATTATATACATTTTTTAGAAATGTTATTTAAATTGGATTTATTTCGAATTTTTCTTTAGAGGGGTCCCTCTTACTCAAATAATCCATAATAACAATTTATGAAGAGTGTTAGTTATTGTTTTAAAACACATATATATATATCACCTCTCCCGATCACATATCTTAAAAACCGATATCAAATAGGACAACTTGTCACCCTGGCGGTTAATGTAAATACTTGATGTTTAATCCGAGGGAATAATAAATGGGAGGAGGTCTCTAGGTTCCGGCCTTGAAGGTGTCGAGTTTGACTCACTTTTTTTTTATTTAGAATAAAAAGATGATATGTGGTAATTTCTAACATCTGGTTGCTGATTAAGAACGTCTTTGACAAGTATGAAAAAAAAAAATGGTTAAAAATGTTTCCTCCAAATGAGAGCAAGGAAATGAACAGAGCCTTTTTTTACTAAAAAAAAAAAAAAAACAGGTCAAATTATTAAATATTCAAAAAAAGGAATTAAAGTTTTTTAATTTGATCTCTGTAAAAAAAAATTAATAAACTAATATGGCCACCACAAAATCGACTGAAAATCCTATATTTAGGGAAAGTTATAATAGGCTGAATCTAGGAAATTTCATATTTTAAATTTCAGACTCAATTCGAACAACTCTAGGTATAGATTATATATATATATAATATGTATAAGATAGTTTATCTATAAATATTTCACATTCATTGCCAAATTAAAAATAAATTTTTTATTCTTAATACAAAAATAACATAATTAAACTGCCTTTTCTTTTAATACGAATTTTACCAAAAGTTGATCAAAGTGAAATGGATATAAAGGAAAGAAAAGTATATTAAAAAAAACATACAAAATAATGACTTAGTTAAAGTTGAAAGAAAACGAAAAAGCCATTTGTTTCCCCAATTTTTTTACATTTACAGAAAATAAAATTAGAAATAACCAATTATAGTGAGGTCTCATTCGGAATTCAGGGAGCCAGAGAAAGTCATAGACATGACTTTCCCTTTGTCTTATAGACAAAAAAGTGAGGAAGCTGGAGATCCTGAGATTGGTCTGAAATAGTCTGGAGGGCAACTTGACTAAAGTGGGGATAAATTTTACCGAAATTCCCGAATATATTAGAAAAAAATTTCACTGAATCGAAGAGAAATTCTACAGATTTTTGAAGAGATAATTAATTTCCCCTAGTTTATAAATAGACAAATAATTATTTTGACATGGATCTTTATTTTTAAAATTAATATCAACACTTAATATACTATTCCCTTCAAAATTATTTGGATGGAATTGGATTCATTTTTTTGAGTTGGATTTCGCATCCATAGGCATTTAGCGCCATCACGAAGTGAGCCCTTTTGTGACTGTTACTGGTAGTGATATAATCTCCCAATTTCCTACCCCAGAAGGAGACTTTTGTCAAAGTTGAATAATTTATTGCAGCAAGCACCTCGAACCCGAGTTGTGTTGCAACCTCAGATCCGTAATATAAAATTTAGCCAGTTGCCTGCTCAAATAAGTAGATAGTCTGTATTTTTTGTTTCGTCTTAATGGATAATTAGGAGAGCTACATAAAATGCAAAATCATCAAATTTCATAATATTTGACCTACTATTAAATTTATTATTTTCGAATTTCATATAAGTCTTCTAATTATCCATTAAAACGAAACCATAGATACAGGTCGTCCAATTACTTTTGTTATTATGACTTAATAAGTAGAAAACAGTTATTTTCGTCAAGTTATTGGTCTGATTTTGTAGTATATTTGTTTGATATATATATATATATATATATTGGTTAATGCATGTTGGCCATCACTGAAGCAGCAGTATCCAATGTTATGATTTCATTTATTACCCATCGCATAGGAGAAGCCGTCAAGCGATGATCGATGTTATTTTACATTTAATGCAAAAATAATAATTTGCAAATGGAACAACAATGCATTTTCCATTAATGATTTTCTATTTTATATAGGGGAAAACAACAAACCATGCGACAAGTTTTTTTTTTTTTAATTTTAAATATGGATTATATTCAATTAAGTCGGATAGAAATTAATAATTTGTGACAATACCTATTTAAATAAATATCATATTTTTAATAAAATAATAAATTATGGTTATTTTCTCTAATATTCGGAAAATTATTATTCATATAGTATAAATAATTATTAATAATAAATTATTATTATTCACTAATTTATTTTCATAAATTAATACTATACCTCTAAATAAAATAAATATTTAATTTTTTTTTTTTTAGTTAAGTTTAAAAAAAGCAAAATAAAGAAATGTTATAGTCGGCCCGAAATAATATAATAGTCATTCAGAAATAAAGAGAGAGAAGGTTCATGGTCTTAGTCTTCTATATAGATAGAAAGGGATTAGCTAGGCGCTATGGCGTTTTAGCCTTCCTACTTGTAAAGTGGGGTAAGATTTCTGGAATTTCCAAACCGGCCTGACTAAAAACCTATTTAAATAAATTTTCATTGTAATTTTTTTTCCTATTTACTTCTTTTGTTATATTTTTTTTATAGTCTTTTTCGGGTAAAGCAGTAGAGATACCAAAGGTCAGTGATTCGCTCCCTCTCATGAGCGACAAAAATTTATTTATATTATATTGGCTTCAAATAATATCAATAAATAAGGGCATAATCCAAATGACTCAGATGCTGAGGCCATTTAGACTCCGTCTTTATTTATTTACATTACTTTGTAGTCAATTTAATTTAAATAAATTTTATCGCTCAGAAGCGTACAAGTGGCCCTTGGAACCTATCTTTGCTCTAAGGGACAGAGGCTTTATATAAATATGATAATGATTAGCAACTATAAATTATTTAATATAAATATTTTTAAAGATAAATTTTCTTAATTGGCCTTTAAAAGCGGAAAAGCGAAAACTTGTAAAGTGAAAATTAATTTCCATTAAAATAAAGTTTATATGGTTAATCCATCTTTCTTAATTTTTATATATTTTTTTAATTTCTCCTTATTTAAAATTTATAATTTCTCCCTGATTATACGCATAGTTTTAATAGGTTCAGAGCCATTAAACGTAACGTGGCCAGGGAACCATTAGAAAATTGTTTTATATTATACTCTATTTAATATAACTTCAATAATATATACAAATAAGGACCTAGTCTAAATGGCTTCAGATACCGAAATTATTTTTTTTTCGACTAATAAAACTCCAAGCTCTTTTATTTACATTACTAGCGGAAAGGCAGGACGAACGACTGCAGTGTAAACATCCCTCCGTCTCTTGCTAACCTTTCTACATACTGACTACTAAATTTATATTAAATAGACTAGGTTATAAATATCAAACCCATCAACACCAATTTTAATCAATAATTTTTTATTAATAAATATATACATAAATTATCAAAGATAAAAACAACATCAACCACAAAGCAAAAACACAGATTTAGATAATATAAAAATAGAAAATTTATTTGCAAAAAAAAAAGGAATAAATATAAAAAATTATTTTTTAAAATTACACAACTACATGGTTAGTAAATTCCATAAAAAATAAATAAATAATTAAACTTGTTTTTGTAATGTCCAAACATATTAATAATAAATTTTTTCATTACCTGAAAAGAATCAATAAATTTTTTTTCTCGAATTTCCATAAATAAATATCGCTTGAGAATGGCAAATCTATTTAAATTACTAAAAGGATAAAGATCATTCGTTTTTGATAAGATCTTGTATCTTTTGTTTGTTATCAATTCAATTGGATAATCAAATCAAATGACATAAAAGATCGTTGACATTGTATTTTATCTCGTTCCCTATCTTTTTGCATTCAATTCATTTACTTGACACTTCTATACACGCAATAGTAAACATACACAAGGTCGTATCTTTTTTTTAACTTATTTAAATACAAAATATATTGAGTTTTATTAAAAATGAAAATGATACAAGTGTGAGTTGGATATACTGGATGCTTCAAAAGTTTTGTTTTTGCGACGATTACTAATTAAGAAGTCTATTCAAAATAGAGGTCATATGTCCTTCGCGTGACTTTATCAAACAGTTGCTTTACAATTATATTATTTAAAAGTTTGGTTTTTCCCGAAATTTCTTTAGACTTTATATTATTCTATTAATTATTCAATTTGGAAAAGAATTCTTTATTTAATCTATCCTTAGAAAAAAAAGAACTCCATTAAAATTTTAAAAACCTCTGATTATGTATGTATATTTCTTTTATATCTTAAAATTCGAGATATAATTTTAAATTTCTTATAAACTTAACGAGGTTTGATAATTATGTATAATGGTATATAGATGACAACATTAAGAATACATTAACATCATTCTTTTTTCATCACCTTCTTCGATTTTTCAAAATGAGTACAATTTAGATGGAATAAAGCAAAATCAGTAAATTTGTCAAACGACACATTCGATGATGTTGATTTTATCTTCTTATTTGCCAATGCCCTTACGCAATGTGACAGATGATGAATTCAAAATTTATTTTTCTAACATAAAAATTTTTTTGATAAAATAAAAGTAGAATTTTTTGGTAGAAGTAGAGTTATTTGCATTGATTATTGCTGGATATTTAGCTTTCTACTCACTCTTAAATAGCAATTTAGGAACTTTGCATGCGAGGTCCGCTCGGGTGCAATGAATCGAAAACGTCATTACAATACCATTTATTCACTGGCAGATCCTGATATTAGAAGTCAAGTAGTAAGGTGACTTTTGTATTTAACAATGGAGGAACAAACAGGCAGTCAGGTGAGAAGCCCTTACGATATTAATGATAGATGATAGCATAATTAAATTAAAGCCGAAACGTCTCAATCTTGAGAGTTTAAAAATCCTAGAGGGTTCTCAACTGGCTGCCTGCTTCTTCCTCCATTGTTAGATCCTGATAATAATATTAATAGGTAATCAGAGTTTTTTGTTTAGATGTGGTTTAGTTTATTTATTTATTTTTTTTTTTTGACTACTCATTTTGTATCTTCTTTTTATAAAATATAACGTTTCGGCTACTCATTTTGAAGTCTTCTTCAGCTACAAGTTAGATGACAAACAAGATAGATTGATGGTTTTGTATTTAAATTTTACCTGAAGAAGACACAAAATGAGTAGCCGAAACGTTATATTTTATAAAAATATACCATGGTATTTATTAAGCTTCCTTGGTTCCTAGTTTTATTAAAAGAGTAAAATTTGCAAAATGTTTATAATGAAACAAACTTTTGTCCCATTTATATTAATTAAAATTTTTTTTCATTTCATCTCATTAAGTATTTGTAGAAAATAAAAAACTTCTTTGGCAACATATATATACACTCCAACATATTTAGACGAAATTTATCGTTTGTTTATTTAAAGAAGGGATCAGGAGAAAACTAAACTTTCTGAAAGTTGTGCCACAATTAGATTTTTTTTTTTTTCAATTTATAATTAAAATATAATAATGTTTCAATTTCATTGGACCAAGGAAGACCCCACAATTTAAAGAATCAAGCTGAGACAAAGATAATAATAACAATAATAATTATACTGTTGTCATTTTGTATTATTTTGCCTTAATTATGAAACATCACTTATACTAAAGGCCTATTATCCTTAATAATTCGGAATTATATATTGTTCTTTTTTTTTTTTTGTTCCTTCCTTTCTTCCTTTTAAAGAATCTCTTAATTACCATAAATATAGGACAATCGACAATCATTATATTTCCTATGAAAGATATCAATTACAATAAATAATACTTGCTCTATTTGTGATAATTAGTTTTAGCAAACGATTTTTGACATTCACCCTGTATTTTAAACGTGGACCAAGGCGACTAATTACTAACTAAAATTACTCATGGCATATTTATCTCGGGCTTGCTTGGGCACACGCACACTGCCGCCTCGGGTGGAATTTTTTATTCCTTCCTCGCTCACACAACTTCTATGCCGAGAGAGCCGAGGAAATTGGTTTATAATTAATCAGAACGAGTTTATGATTGCATGCGATGCATGCAGGAAGGGATGAATTTGGTGCTTGGGGATGAACATGACGGAATTCTCTCTCTCTCTCTTTCTCTATAATAAATATATATATGCGTAGCATGTCATTTTGATTCTACCCGGTGTGCCAACTACGAACAGACAGGTGCGCGATTTACGATTGGAATCCATGATTCATTCACACGGATCTAGACGAATCACTGGAATCAACTCGAGGTGACAGAACTTTATTTTGTATTCACTCAAAAAAAAAAAACATAATAAATTTTATATAAACAAACAATAATGTTTTTGTGACAGTTCTAGAATATATATATTGCATTTTCTTATTTTCCTCTCAACCTTAACTAGGTGATTTAAATACACATATAACTTATCCAAAAAAGCATAAACAATATTAATTTTTAAATTAAATTTAAATTCACACCTCATCGATAAATTTTATTTTTATCGACACTTTTCACATTTCCAATTGCAACATGAAAAAACCAAATGCATCTTTTTTTGAGGGATTGATTCGATTATTTGCCAGAATTTGTAAATGATTGTTAACGATCCTTTGTACTCTATTATTATTTCTTCTTTCAATTAAAGTACAATGTGTTTTATTCCATATTTTTTATTTTATTAGAATTAATAATTTTTTTAAGGACTTTTTCGGCATCTGAGACCATTCAGACTCAGTCATTATTTATTTAAAATTAAAATTATTAAAAGGATTTAAAATTAATATTTTTATAGGCTTACCTATCATATGCTGCACATAGTCATAAGACTAAGCCGATTCTAAAAGGGTGAGTGGGTCAGAATGAGGGTTTTCTGGTACTGTCCCGTAATCAAAGATTTTATCCCATATCCCGGGAATATTCAGTTTCTCCCGAATTTTGAAGGTTAGTGGAAATGGTATAGATATAATAGACTTACTTATATATAAGAATTATAAAATAGTAGTTAAAATAAATTTAAAAAATATAAAATTTAGAGAAGTAACTGTCGGAGAGGTGTCAGTTCCAGGTGCCCCATTCCTCTTCCCGCCCCGTCTGCCGTGAAATAAATAAATATATATATATCAATGTTATGAAAACAACTGTAAATATTGACTACTTAGCTGTGGAAGTATGTAACGTCGGCAGCTAGGACTAATCTATTTTTATTTTTCACCTGGGTCCATCCGGAAATCCTCAAGCGCCTAACCCAAATTGACTCCTAAAAAAAGGACAGCAGGCATTTATGAAATAAATACTTTTATGATACCCACATGAGAGTATTTATTATTTCACCAAATACAACAATGTTGGAAAGTGGGAATGGGTATAGGGACGAATCAGTGGAAGGAAGGGGGGAGACGGGTTAAGAGTGTCGTATTTTGGATCGGAGTATTTGGTAACTTTGGTCAGAATACGTCTTACAAATAAAAACCCAATTAAAAGAAAATGAAAAAAAAAATTATAAAACTAATAAAAAAAAAATAAATTTGCAATCACAAATGTTGACGTTTTAGTGAAGCATTAGAAATGTTAAATAATAATGATGATGTTTTATAAATATACTGTATATATGTATATATAATTTTAGAAAAAAATTATTAAAACAATACCCATATAAAAGTGATTGAAAAAAAACTGTATGAATTTTTTTTACATCACCCAAAAAATTTTCCAGAAACTTCCCCTTTAACTCTTGTTTGAGATTTTCAGGTAGAATTTCAAATTAACCGTTTCCTGTCAAATATATATTTCAAATTTTGTTACAATTCATTGCAATCGTCTCTTTTCACAGGCACATCACTTTTTTTGGACTGAAAAGAAAATCGTGAAAACGATACTCACCTATTCATAACCCTCTGAGTATTATAGTTTGTTTCAAAGGGTAAATCTTAGAATTAATGTAATAAATCTACCCTTTATTTTTTTTTAAATAAATATGTTTAAATTCTATATATAGTCTATAGTCTATATTCTATTCTATATATAATATATAAAATTATTCCCGGAAAGTGATATAAGAACTAAAAGTTCGTTTGGTTAAATTTTTATTTACAATTGAAAAAAAAATTTAAACATTCATAAAAAAATATAAAATAAATAATAATAATAATAAATAATCATTATAAATTATAATTAATTTAAATAATTAACTATTAAAAACCAAAAGATATTTTTTGAAAATAAATAAAATTCTTAAACTCCTCCGAGTATCACTTAGATCAGTGATCATTTCTTCTTTAGTAAGTTCGAAATTCCAATTCAGGGCTTATAAATATCATCATAGGGACAATCTCTCCAATTCACAGAGAAATTATTGGTTTATACAATATAATGTTGATTACCCTTCCATTTTCCGTTAATTGCATTTCCAAGCATTATCTATCTATGTCTCATAAAGTTGTCTGTTCGTGCCAGAGGCTGAATACTCCCACTTCTCCTTTTGAAACCCCCTACTCCATTATTTATTCACCTCTTAATTACCAGACATGAAATAAAAATCTAAATTACACTTAAACTTTTTTTTTTCATACACTCTTTCGAACTTTTAAGTTAAGGCGAAGAGAGGGGCTTTATTTTTATTTTCGCTTCGCTTTTGCTGGAGCCTTTTAAGATACGCTTTAAAAAAAAGTTGAAATGTTATTTTTCAAGTTAACGAAAAAAATTTTTTTATTATGCACGTTTAATTGGAATCGAGTTAAAGAAAATATTGACTCTTTTTTTTTTTTTTTTTTTTAAGAATTCATTAAAAGCCGGAATATTTAATTGGGGGAAATTTGCTTATATGGCATCTGTTGTCAAATAGAACCTATTCTATGCAGGGAGCCGTTATTAAGGAAATGAAAAAGTTCTCGCTAATTGATTTTAATTAAAATCAATTCTAATCCATGAATAGCTTCTAATAATGCTCATTCACATTCCATAATCGATGAAGATGTTTTATAAATAGAAATCGATCAAGTTGCCTCCTTCCCCTTCCCCCTTCTTATATTAAATGATTTCCATATTTGTATTTCTTTGATAGCAATCTAATTAAAGAATTTCATTGATTTTTCCTTTATAAACCTGTCGGATTTCACATTTATTAATTATATTAATTAATATATCTTTAAATTAGGTAAAACTTTTACGTTCGTCCATCTCTTTTATGAAAAAAAAAAGTTTTATAAACATTAATATTATGAAATATAGAAAATAGGGAGCGAAATTAATTAAGCTTTATCCATTCTCTATAGAACAAGGATAATTATTCATCTAATCAATTTGTCAATATATGTATATATTAATACGACAATATATTAATTTGACAGCTACTACGCTTGGAAAATTTATTAAGTTGAAAATATATCATATTGATTCTTTAATTATTCTTCTTCTTAATTAATGCATTTATAAATTTAAAAATATGAACGCCGAACATATTTAATTATATTTAATTTTCTATCTTTAAAAAATGAGGGGTTCACTCCCCCCTTCTCACACTTAGTAAAATATATTCGGCGTTCAACTCCCCTGAAATTTTGAAAAAAGAGCAAAAAATTATAAAATCAAATAATTATTAATATAAATAATTTTTTTTCAACTAAAAGTATTCTATATAAAAGGGAATCTGAACCCATATAGATAGCTCCTTTATAAACTGCATACAGACAAAAGGTATTTTGTACGATTTTTTTTACTACCTAATCCTTTTTTCCCTTATTTTAGTGTTGTTCTTCCCTTTCGTTTGAGAAATATAATAAGCTTAAATTTATCTTTTTTTTTTATCAAATACTTCTTTGAATATTCCCCTCCCTAATCCCTTGATTTAGAACCTTTTTTGTGGATATGTGCCTGTATTTATAAATTTCTCATATAAAGGAATACCATTTTGGTTGTACTTTTAAAATATAGATCTTATCTTTAACAATTAAAAAAAAAATCTTTCACATGCACACAGGTCCGTCTCAAGATATTGAAGGCTTAAGATATATTCAAATATAAGTATTTCATTCAAAAAAAAATTTACCTGGAATTCCTCTAAAATTACAATTATATTATATATATATTATTATATTTTACAATTACAAGTAATGAAAGGATGTTTTTCACCAATAAATGAAAAAAATTCCAATTGTGAGACATTTAGGCCATCTTCGATCTATTAAGGAATTTTTGTCTAAATATATAAACATAGGTCATTTGGCCTAGTTGTTGATAAAATAAATGCTTCAAGGGCGATGCCTTCCAACAATTACTAATCTACAGCCACAAACTCTTCTATAACTAAAAGTATGTATGTATTATAATTATAAGTACCCTCTTCTTTAAAGACAATATGAATTCGAACACTTTCCATTAGTATAAAAAACGGGTGTACCTTGTGATAATTGCGCCAATAAAGGGAACGTTGAATTTATTTTTATTCTTATTAAATTTAATATAATAATAAAAAAAAAAAAAAAAATGCTTGTTTATAATGTAATACTCTGCACATCAGTGATGTAGCTTCCCCCAACCCAGAATGAAATTGCAAAATAAAGTTCAAATGAAATTTCGATTAAATAAAAATGAAAAATTTCAAGATATCAGAATTCCAGGTAAAATAAATTGGTTCTTTGTTTCGTCAAGTATAGGTTTATAACTCTTAAATATATATTTATATATAATATTTTAAAAAATTGTTA
Organism: Anisolabis maritima; assembly: GCA_010014785.2. Classification (NCBI taxonomy): domain Eukaryota; kingdom Metazoa; phylum Arthropoda; class Insecta; order Dermaptera; family Anisolabididae; genus Anisolabis; species Anisolabis maritima. Next base: position 11,823 of record JAAAKE020113851.1, read on the forward strand.
GCTATCTCTATTTCCTAATAAAATTTTTCTTACTAAAGAATAAAAAACTTTTCAAAATAATCTCATACTAACTTATAATCTTTCAATTCTTATTGGAAAGCTCACTTCCATATGTTTATAGCTATTTCTTCTTGTTTTACATTCCATTCAGGAATTGGTCACTTGTGCCCTATTGCATCTCCCAAGCCATTCTTTTTGCTTTCTCAACATGAATCGTGGCTTAAGCCCATTCGGGAATCATTTCTCCTTTGTCCTGTTTAAGTGTGGCGAATTTTGATGAAATGGCCTAAGCCGTTTAGCCGCTCTGTATGCAAATCTTGCTCTCAGTCGAAGGCCATAAAGGCTTTGGCTAGAGACCCCAATGGGGCCAGCCAATGCATTAGTCTTGTACAATGGCGAGCCAATCTTGCCTGACAGAGGCACCCCTTACAAATTTTACACTCCCCTTCTTCAAACCCTCTTCGCTCCCCCTTAAGAAATTGCACTCTTTCCAATTTTTATGCATATTATTATTATTTTAAATTAACGGCCTTGTATTGTTAATGCAATATTTGGCTAAAAAGAGCTTATTTTATTATTCATTGATAAATATAAATAAATTCTTTCTATAAAGAAAATTCATTGTCATTATAAAATTTTAGTTTTCATGTTAATACTTGAGTTTTGACATTTTCAAAAGATTATAATAAATGTTTTTTAAAAGAATAATTTTTATCTCTTATAACTAGTGGCTGCCATTCATGTGAGCCCTTGATTAACTATTCAGGATAAATTCATGAAATGTGCGAATAGGTGAATGAAAATATACTCAATTTAATATAGACTTCTTTTCTAAGAAGAAATTGTTTTTCAGAATTTGAAAGCGGATGAGGAATATTGTAAAAAGGTTTTCAGAAATAAATAGGTTACCTAAAACTCCTAATTATTAGTCCTCTCGGATATAATAGGTCAGACAATATATACCCTTCAAAATTTCAAATAAGAGTCCCATTGTCCTGGACTCTTACTATATAATGCCAATGTCAAAAGAAAAATAAGTGGACAGATGGAGAGAGGAGCTCTAAATGACGAATCTTTCTTAAAGAAAAAAACCAAAATATTATTTAAAAATAAGTTTTAAGACACTGTTGTGCTCTGTTGCTTCAAATGCCAACAGGCCAAGGAATATGGGATCTCAGGCAAATTTATTTAATTAAATTGGATGATGACTTGATATAAATAAATATGTCTGGATAATATATAAAATTGTAATCTAATGTAATATATATATATATGTCGAATTGTTTAAAGTCTATTGAGCCAATGAGACTAAAAAAAAAAAAAAAAACTAACAAAAAATATATTATATAGCTTTATTTATTTATACCAATTGGTATCCAGTCCATTTAAATTCATTTTTCATTGGGATGCTCATTATTCTCTAAAATAATTTTAATATAAATATAAAACTTTATTGAAATTAATTCCTCAGCATCACCACCTAAGAAAAAAATAATTTTATTTTAAATAATAATATTTAATCTAGAGGCTAAAAGAGATAGTTTTGGGGTAAAGTTAAACGATTTCAGAATCAGACTTAATTTAATAATATATTTAAATCATAAAATAAAAATTGGTTAGCTATCGAAATTGAAAGAAATTTTTTCTTCATTAAATTATAAATATTACTACAAACTACATATTTAATACATATTACTATATGTTATTACTATACTAGTAAAGAGAAAGAAAAACATGCTTTGTATTAGGAGGGCAGAAAATGAAAGCTTACCCAATTTCAAAAGAATTTTTCTCCATTTATTTGTTTATATTCGCTCTTATTTATGAGTGTAAAAAATATACAAAAATATTTTTGAAACCTAGTCACTCGACCATTTTAAATATAATAGTTAGCTGCTAGTTGACTATAAAAATGCAAATATTTTTTCTAGACTTGAAAGGCCCTTAAATAAACAGTAATTTATTTTCTAGTAGGATAAAATATTGAACATTTTAATAATAATTTTAAAATAGGACAGAGAGTCAATATGGGCCTACGGTGTCTTATTATTATTATTATTAAACTTCTACTCAAACAAAGCCACATGACAATGATTGGGATATTTTAATAATAACCGTTCATTTAATAAAATCAATTGTAATTTTCTTTGTTAGTCATTTATTTCAATGACGAAAGATATAATTTCTAGGCAGTTTTAACAAATGATCATGCGTGATCCGTTCTTGAGGAGTTCTGGGGTAATTAATCGAAAAAACCATTAGTAAGTCGATCAACCTTCCAGCAAACACGTGGGAATTTATTCACCTATATATTATATGATTATAACTATTACCGATTAAAAATTTATTTTTTATTTTTTTACTTTCTCTTACCTAAATATATGTAATTCATTAAGTTTACGACGGATGTGGTAACTCCTCTCTGTGCAAGCGATCCGTGCACCTCACAACAAATCTCTTAACTAGAAAATGTATTTTCTATCCATATTATCACCCTCAAAAGTAATTGGACATCCAGTATCTTTTGTTTCGTCTTAATATGTAATTAGGAGAGCTATATGAAATTCAAAATCATCAAATTTCAATATTTCATACCCATTAATAAATTTTTTATTTTCGAATTTCATGTATGTCATCTAATTATCCATTAAGTGAAACCAAAGATATAGGTTGCCAATTTGAGTAGAATAATATGTGCTCCCTAGCAATTCTACGAACTTAATGTGATATGTCCTACTCTGAAGGGCGTTAAGAAAGCATTCCTCCTCACTAATTGATATTAGCTATCAAGAGCACAAGTTGAAGATATAGCCTTCTAAAATTTCATAATAGCAAAAAACATCATTTTATAAAACCATCAAGAAAGAAATATCCCGGTATTCTATAAAAACAAACTTTTAGAATATTATTATTTCTTTTTTTTTTATATACATGTAATTTTTTGGAACACACTTCTTTATGTATTTTGCTATATTTAAAATTTCACCAGGCCGTTTTTTAGTTTTACTTCTCAACGCAAGGTCTGATATGTTTTAAATAAATCGATCGCTTTAAAGAGTAATTTATTTATCACTTGACGCCCTCAAAACGCTTCCATATATATATATTTTATTTTTTATATACATGTTTTTAATAAACTTTTATATATATAAAATTATATATTGCAAGGTTCTGTATAGCCTATGGCTACAGGGATGTAAATAATAAAAAAAAATTGAAATTAGTAATACCCCTCAAATGGGATATATGCCCAAAAGGAAATAGCTAATTAAAAAAAGAGGAAATAAAGTAACTTCTTGATATCAATAAATATTATGAGATGCATTAATCTTGGCATCTTTTAATTTCTGAATGTTTGCTTGGATGTAGGCCCAAATGATTCATCACTATACTCTCACTGTTTGTATGGACCTACTTGCCTATATTGTCTGAATTTTACGACAGGCCATACATGACTCTTTACAAACAATAACTTTTTAGATATAAAATGTATTTGATTAGGGGTTATTACTTTTTGATCATTTTCTTATTTGCAAAAAATAATCCAATTTATAAACTTGAACTAAATGTATACCCCAATTTTTAATTTTTGAACGCAATACCTTTATATATATAAAGTAAATATTTTTCTTTTTTGACCATTCATCCGTTTTTGTCAAGTAATCAATGATTTTGTGTCTATTATATGTGTGAATCAGCGCCTAGTCAAAGTCACCCTAAATCATTTCTCTATTATATAAAATTTATATAATTAAAAGTTTATCTAATATTAATATTTAATACTTTTTTTATGTTAATACCAACAGATACCTAAATATAATTTATTAATCTGTTAATCAGGGTTCGAGCAAGAACAGGGAATTGCTCAATAATTACTCATTTTATTATATTCACAAAAGGAATGTTGATTTTAAATCTCTTTTGGAATTCACGGTGTCTTTTATGAAGATATTATATTTTAAGATTCAAGAATCTGCCTTTAAATGCATTGCTCTGGAAGCCTAACATTTTAACGAAATAAAAATTATGGTTGTTTTCAATAGCGTGAGGGCGACGGTTTTTTATATTGGCCTTATATGTGAACATTCTTTTATAGTGATATTGTTGAGTCGGCTTATTTAAGTTGTGTCTCCGGGCATCTCGTGTGAATATGAAAATTTTTGAAGAAACTTTAATAAAAAATTTTACGAGTAATTTATTCAAGATTTCAAAAAATTTTCCTTAGTCTAATTATTATTATTAAATTTGCATTTTTATTTACGTAAGAATGTTTAATTATTTCTAAAATGATCATATAATTACAGAAAACATTGATGTGGATAAATATTTATAATTTACACAAGATATGATGAATCTAAAGGTTGAAACGTTTGCGAAAGAAAATTTAACTAGGGTTTAAATTCAATATTTGTGCTTTATTAACCCCCCCGCCCCTCCCGTATCACCCACCCACCCCCCACCCCCACCCCCTCAACCCCACCGCTCAACCACCACACACAC
>JAAAKE020113862.1:0-12380 GCA_010014785.2 Anisolabis maritima
TTGAAGAGTCCGAGAGAAAAAAGGTAAATAAACTCCTGAGGAAGCTGGAATTAGTAGAAAAACCCTCCCAATTATTAAGTGAAATGTGATCGTTAGCAGGCTCCCAGGTTCAGGTCGACTTCCTAAAAACATTATTCTTACAAAGGTTACGAATTAACGCTTGTTCTATTTTGGCTATTAACAAAAGCGAATTAGATAATTTTGCATCTCCAATTTTTTCATTTGGAACGTATACGCCCACCTACCGGAATCGCCGTTTATTTACCCGAGGTGCTGTGTGAGGTTTAAAACTTAAATTAAATATTTTTATTTAATGAAAAAATCCCTCCTGCCCGGGATGCGAACACCGATCTCAGCAGAACGGCTACACTCTCCTCCACAGAGACCTCTGCATCTTCACTATATCCTGGATATTATATTATTATTTACCTTCTCTTCCAGTGCTTTATTTTTACACTTCAATTCTCTAATTTCTTCTTTTAAATTTGACTCTAATTTCTAAAATTAAAAAAAAAAAATATAAAAATTAATATTAAATTTAAATAGTTTCAGAGTCTAAGTTAAAGCTCACTAACATTTTGATTCTCTTTTAAAAATTGATTTTCTATTTTAAATTTCATGTTTTCTTCTTTTAACGCTTCTATGTTCAACACCTAAAAAAAAAAAAAAATAGTTTTAAGCAGGATCGGTAAAAATGTTCTTAACGACTCCGATTCAGGCTAATTTTTATTTTTATTTTTATTTTATTTTTTAATTCCGGTGATTGTTGATATTAACTCGACGTTTCGGCTCTCCTTTTAGAGCCATTTTGAAGGAAGTGATGGTGGTGGGCTTTCAAATGAGCGTCCAGGTAATACCTCGACCACATTGAGACCCCGAAGAAACCCAAACAGAACACCAACACCATAACACCCAACTAATCCCTCCTTACATCTCAGAGGCACATCCAAGCCTCTGAAAAATCAACCGACCAAAGAACAAACCACCACCACCACCACTACCATTTATTTCTTAATCTACCAGTCTTGAAAATGGCTCCAAAAGGAGAGTCGATCATAAAAATTAACACAGACCAACAATCAAGAGAAAACACTTTTTCTTATATATCCACCTGCGGAAACCTTCCAGGACACATATATATATATATATATATACACGAGGGTTGCCTTTGATATTTGGGGATTGCGCTAAACTAGGCTGCTGGCGATTCTATCCTAAAGTTTGACATTTTTGACGGTATATGTACTCTTATATACTCTTACAATAACTTGAAATCATCTCGTCTAAAAATGGAATTAAATCGGGAACATTTTCGAGCGATTATTTTTTACAACTTTAGACGTGGATTAACCCAACCACAGTGCATTGATGAACTTAATTCGACTTTTGGTGATGAAGCACCATCAAGGACTACTGTTTATCGATGGTTTGCCAACTTCAATCGGTTAAGGACGAATTTCGTGAGGGTCGTACAAAATCGGTTGTTGTTCCGGAAAACATTGATGCTGTGAACTGATACTGCAAGATCGTGATGTGATTGAGGCATCCTTGAGCATTAATGGGACCAGCATACTTTCAATATTGCATCAACATTTGGCCGTCAAAAAGATTTGTTTTTGATCTCAAATCTCATCAAGTCGAAATATAAAAGGCAACCCTCGTACAACATGGATTAGTCCCGGGTACTTTTGCTTGGGTGCCACGTTTACTAACAGCAACGTGTCGATGATTCAGAGCGGTTTGAAGCTCCGCAGCTCTGGTTTTAAGTTAATCCATTATATATGGAAATGAAAATATGTGAAAATTTTTTTTTTTAAACTTAAAATTTTTCTTTTTATGTAAAAAGCAGAAGTAGATGTTCCACTGAATCATAGATTCATCGGGACGTTCCAAAAGCAAGATATATAATAATAATAATGGGTTGAAAGGCTTGAAATTTTTTTTTTTCTTAGATTTCGAAGCATAAGGTTCAGCGGACCTCTAATGACCAGTGGTCATTGATGACAAGGAAGAACAAGAGGAGAGAATGGTGGGAGATTGTAAGATTTGGGGAAAATAGTAGCAGGAAGGGGTCATGGGGATAAAGGAAGACTGGAATTGACTAGTTGAAATGTTATTCGGGAATGGAGCTTATTTTGATTAATAAAGATATATTTTTTTTTTGTTAGCCCCCTCACTGACATTTCATATGATACAACCCAATAATATCTCTGAATATTTAGATGAGAAGGCAAAATATATTTTGAAAGATATTTTTTTCCCCATTTATAAACAATTTTTCAATATGAATTTATTTCTTTAATTGTATATTTTAAAACTTTAAAATAGTATTGATAATTTTTTCCTTTTATCAGGTCAAGATAATGAATAATAATAAAGTGTTTGAGACCTTCATTTATCACTTTATACTAGAAGCTTATTTTTACCTTTTGATTTAAAAATTTAATTTCGGCACGTAATTTAAAATTTTCTTCTTTTAATTGTGACGTATTGGAATCCTGAAAAATAATTTATTTTTGTTAATTATTATTAAACATACAACATACATCTTTCATTTATTCATATCTTTTTTTAATTCAGATAAAGGCCAAAAGTATATTTGTTGATCAGCTGGAGTTACGTTTCGGTCCCGGAGTTGAACTATCCTCCTGCTCAAAAATTTTTTCATTCTCTTAAAAGCAAGCAACCAAGGTCAAAAATCCTTTCTAATTGATCTCAATTTGGGTTCAACAATAAATATTTCGCCTGAAACTTACTATGTAATTTCTATTTGTTATAAGTAATGTAGTTTTTGTTTGCAAGCCAGAGCTCGCTATATATTATATGTTAATAATATTATTATTTATAGATTGTAAAAAAAAAATTATTTAGCAATTTATTTTTAATTTTTCAAAATAAAAATTGGACACATCCAATGTCTATTAAAAACATGGGCTCGTGGAAGAGTCTTTAGGGAGTTACCGTTCTGTACACGAGATCGGTATTTGCATCCCATGGGAGATTAATATAATAAATAGGAGGAGGGGTTAGAGATACAAAATAATCCAACTTTACAAGGAGAACCCCCCCCCCCCTCATAAATATGTTCCGGGAAATTTGACCAGATGATTGTGACCTTCTTATCATCTTTCTTCAACACGTCTTCGGGGTATCAGCATCAAAGTCAAGCCATAATCTCGATAACGACTTTAATACAATCGAAGTCATCTTCTCTATCGATTTGAATTGGCTCAACAGGTGAGAGACGAAACCGGGAGAGGTGATTGAGTGTAGTAGTTTTGGTATGTGCGTAGATATTGGGTTTGAGTCAATATATATCCATCTATAGTATTTTTCCTAATATAAAATTGTATATTTATAGAGTCATAATGGTCTCAGCAGCAGAAAATTATTTAAAATTAAAAATATGTGAAAAATCATGTATTATTATAAAGATATAAACCAACATTAACGAAAACTGTCAAAATGATGATGCAAGCTTTATATGTCCTCAATAGAAATATGTTTTTTATACCATACATACAACCTCCACATAGAAAAATCGGGATTTGACTTTAGTGGCCAATCCAACAAAATTGTAGGATTCCTCTAACTCTTGTGGTGTCGCGGTCGTCACTATGCGACTTAAACGCCGGAATCGTCAAGGAACGATCTACGTTATTTTGCGATAGTGAAATGAAATGCCATAATTGCCCTTAAAAGACCAAAATTTTGATGACAAAGTCTTTAATTATATTGGAAAATTAATGAAATAGTTAATATACCAGCAGTTATAGGGTTAAATTCCATTCCATTTATTTCCAGCCTTATCTCAAATGATTCCGTTTAATGTTGAATCAAAAGACTAAATAATTGATTCCCATTTGATTTCAAGTAAATGATCATTAGAAATAGTATATTTTTTGGATCTAATATATGACTGGATATTAATGAATTAGATAGGCTATTTTATGGTGACATATGGTGCCTATCTTGAATGAATATATATATTTTAAAAATTGCTATGATATGAACACATAAAAAATAGTAGTTGCAAAATATTTAACAATAAATCTATATGAAAAAGTTTAAAAATTTACCAAAAGTTTTATTTTTGCGTCTTTTTTAATTAGGATTTGTTTCATCTGCTAAAAAATGCAAAAAAAATTATTAAAATAAAAAATAATAATATTAGTAATAAAGAAATTACCAATAAAGTTAGAGATACATATTCGAATTTAGCTTCTATTAATTTCTTATCTCTTTCTGCTTTTAATCTTGAGACAACATTTTTATTAAGAGCTAATGTCAAATTTTCAGTCATTTTCAAACTTAATAATTAAAAAAAACTCAATACTAATTCTACTAGATTATTAATATTATATTAATATAGAAGCATAAAAGTGAGATCAAAGCAATGATTATGGAGGGATAATAAATAGTAAATAGTAAGGAAAATAAAATCGAAACAGGTGTCTATGGGATCCAGAGAGATCAATGTTTGATGTGTCATCATCTGACATTTAAAGCGTTCAGGACTAGTTCTGCACTGTTTATCTATTTTATTTAGACTTTATAAAAAGAAATAGAAAAAGCACATTTGTAGAATAAACAATACTATTTAATAATAATATAATATATTATTATAACATGACGACGTAGATAGATATATAAGAAAATACATTATTTGAATATGAATAAGGTTTAAAAGAACGAGTCTTTGAAAATAGCGAAGAACTAACGAATGTAGAGGGCACCAACACGAGTGAAAAAAAGAGATCAAAATTTCATTTTATTAAATATATTTATTAATTTAATATAATAGCGAAGAACTAACGAATGTAGAGGGCACCAACACGAGTGAAAAAAAGAGATCAAAATTTCATTTTATTAAATATATTTATTAATTTAACATTGAAAAATTTGAATGGCTCCTCTCCCTTGATTCCCTTATTTATATATAAATATATTCTTTACTTCTCAAATTCATCTTAATATATAAATTTATTTTTTTTTTTTCAAATTTTAAATGTTAAAAACAAAAATTTTTTAAATAACTACCAAAACTAATTAACCGAAACAAGTGAATATGCGCTCATTCGATAATTTCAAAAATTCTGAATGTTTTGAACCTAAATACGCCATTGTCATTCTTTTTGATCAGGACTTATTTTTTCCCTTTTAGAAAATGTTCAAGGTCAGGATAATTTTAAATATATATATTGTATTTTGTGGGAAAATTAGAGAAATGCGAAAAGTTTTTTGAGAGCCGGTAATGGAAGCTGTCTAAAGGGGCTCTGCCTTTTTTTTCTTGCTACTAGGTTTATACACCATTTTCCCTAATACAATTTTTACAAAAATTTATTTAAACAAATAGTGAAGCAAGTATCAAAATATTACATAAAAAGTTTTGTTTGGAAGAAAACGGATATTAAGTTTAGGATATAATATTAAATATTTTGAAAGGAAATATTTTCTGGAGTTATTTTATGATATGTCATTTCAATGTATTGATATTATCGGCAATCTATTATCAAATAACAAGAATGAAGGTGGGTTAAAGAAAGCACGGTGAAGCTAGCTACTGATTTCTAAATGGCAACGTCGCATTGCCAGCCATGAGTAAAAACATACGGAAAATTAATTTCCAATTAATAATTAATATCTCGGTTATTATTAAATATCGGAGTTTGGCTGGTCCAGAACCTCTCGTGGAAGATACGAGAAAAAAGTAGTATTGGGAAGGTCATCGAATAGCATTGTATGACCAAGAAATTTTGTTTATTATTTGTAAAATATTTTGTAAATAATCATATTGAATCGAAAATCGAATCGGCAACTTGAGTGAAGGAGCCGATAAACGGTCAGCTCTAAGGACCTCATTCGAGAAAAAGCAAGACCGAGAATAGCATCGTAGTTCAGAGACCAGACATGGCCCGCCAGAGTTCATCAAGAATCATCACACACCTATCTTATCACAACCTTTCCTCATCATGTCCACGACTTTATCTACGAATAAATATATCATTCTAAAACTTTACTGGTTTAATTCAATCCTAGATATATACTCTCTTCAGTTTTATTTATTTTTACTCCCTCTTACAGGTGGTACCTCGGTAAACGACATATCATTCGATTCAGAATTCAATAAAGAATATTCCTGCAAATTTTCATTAGGGCACATCAATTATTTATTATAAATTAATTTTACGTATGTTTACTCATGGCTGTCAATGCGCCATTGCCATTTAGAAATTGGCCACTATCTTCACCGTGCTCTTTGCTAAAGAAGAGAGTTCATCAACTTCAATTTAGAGGTAAATACGGTTTGAGAGGATGATGAGGAGCTGATATTGAGATGATTTGAGATATAGAGAAAATACTATTTTTGAGAGTAGTGGTTGTGAGTATGGATAAATTAGAGGGTGAACTAGAAGAAGAATGTAATTATCTTTATTTGATGCGGAGATTTCTGCATAATTCAGAATGAAAGAAGCCATGGTTGAAAGATAAATACGGGTTGAGCTGATTTGATATCTTGAAATTACAAGATTATCCTGATTTCTCTGAGATCTATTAGAGAAAATATGTTGATTCTCGATATGAATGAAATATTTTTATTTCCTTTTGGTAGGTATTGATTTGAGGAATAGTCTGTCTGTCACTACTTGGGATTATAGTCCTCTGCTCCCTATGATTAAATCTATTATAAATTTTGTCAAGTCCTAAAGTTGAGTCCTCCACTCCTGGTCACGTGTTATTGCGCACAATGTTTATCATGTTTTTATTTGTTAATGAGCATACTTTTTTCCTTGTATTTTTTTTTTCTATTTGTTTTGTTTGTAATTTATAAATTTGTATTTGTGTTTGATTGGACCTAGCCACCGAGGACTTGTGCCTCTAAGCAGATCGTAAATAAATTTATTTATTTATTTATAATATGAACACTTTTTAATGCCAGTTGATTTTCGGACTTCTTTGTATCTAGGGTTCTACTTGACAAAACACTCCCAAAAGTCGAAAGTGTTTGTGTTGCAATACATCATTTTTATCCTTTTTTATATATTCTGGAAACCTTGACTGCTTTATATCTTTTGTAATAGAAGTGTCAATGTTGTGAATTACACCTTGTCTAAAATAGGCTTAATTTGGAATATAACAATGAATTATTTCCTCGTCAAATAGGGGCTTCTATTATATTATTGGTATTATTTTGAATAGAAATTTTTCTTAAAAAAATGGAATAAATTAATTTTTAAAAAATTATCTATTGCCATTGCGTGTTTTCTTTTTCCACTCACTATCTCTCAAAAATTAAAAAATATCCAATTTTGCATATCTGATATATGAGACTATTTTATTAATGTTTTGAAAAACAGGAACAGCCACCAAGATCTATCTCTGTTGACAAGGAAAGCCAAGCAGCGCTGAATCTTGAATGGGTGGCCCCAAGGAACAATCATATTGAACGCCCGTCTGAAGACACCTAAACCGATTAAGATAAGATTTTATTATATAATATATAGTATAATCAAATGGCCTCAGCAGCAGAAATTAAATTTAAAACAAAAAAAAAGTCAGATTATATTTACTAGCTACTTCCATAAGATTTTTGTCATGATATTTTTGATTTTGACTATAGACAGTTAGATCATCTAGCACCTCAAAGATGTTTAGTAATTTCTTTATTTAAATTATATCGTCTATAAATCTAAGGATATTAAGAAAATTTAATAAAATTAAATTGGCTTCAAATTCTTGTATATCCAATGTAATTTAAATCAATTTTATCGTTCAGGACGGGAAGCAAAGCCCTATCCGTTAGATGAGGGGGTTCCAAACTATACTTGCGGGCCGGTTCTGGCTGATATAATCAAATCTGCGATTATACTAAAATTCTACTTCTATTTGGACCAATTTTATATTATATACTATAATATTTATTTTTATAAATGGGTTACGCACCTTTTATTTTTAATATTTCTAATATTAAAAGAAAAAGTTCGCTCTATCACCACCTCACTTTAAAGCAGATATTTCGGAAAATCTACAACAACCATCATCAGTGCATATAGAAGATTTTTTGTTAAATAAATAAAAATAAACCATCATCTATCTTCATGCACACTTCAATTAATCACATAATTGACCACACTTAAAGCCAAAGCCCATGCACAAAAGGTGGATGTGATGATTTATTTTTATTCATTTGTCAATCTATCTCAAAAAATCTTCTGCACTGATAATGGTTGCTTTAGAGTGTCCGAAATTTGGTGAGGGAGAGGAAATAAACGTTGGTTTTCTTCTCCCCGAACCTTGTTTAAATATCCAGCTACAGGATAATAATAAATCAAAATGGCCAGTTCACAATTTTGATTCACTTAGAATTTTTCCTTTTGTATATTTTGTTTGTTGCCAATTTTCGAAAAGCTTAAGAAATAGAGCGGTTGCCGAACAACGGCAAAAGACTATCAGTAGAGTGGGCCCCAAACAATTTGGGGGGGATAAGGGTTAATAATTTCAAAGATCATCTAATAAATAATTGATTTATGAATTTTAATCAAAATCATTGAACCAGATTTTGGGAAAATAGAAAAAATAAAAATAAACAGTAAAGCTGCATTCGATGTGGGTACCTAGCTTAAATATAAAATTTCAGCCTCGTACGTTTTTTCGTTTTTGAGAATTTTTTTTTGAAGTCTTTTACGGCATTTGAAGCCATTTAGACTCCGTCCTTATTTATTTATATTAATTGGTAGCCAATATAATATAAATAAATACTTGTAGCTCAAGACGGGAAGCGAATCACTGACCTTTGGCACATTAGGCGAGACTTCTAACTATGCACCAAGGGACAGGGCTTTGAGAAATCTTTTTCAGAGACAAACAGATCGATCATTTTGTGAGATTCATTATTTTTAGACTTTTTTAAACGCGTACTTCAGTTGAAATCTCGACATCGCAATACTTTCTCACTATATATCCCATATATAGGTAAGAGAAAGTAATAAATATTATATATTAAAATTGGTCAAAATAGAACAAATAACTGTTTTGAAATTTAAACCGTTTCAGGGGTATAAAGGAAAAACTTAAAAATACCAAATCAGGTCGATGGGACATTTCGAATCGGGTTCGGAGTTCGAAGGCTCGCGTGTTAATTTGTGAATAAATCCACCCCACAGAGAAAAGCAAAAATTTCCTCTTTTCGTTCGTAAGTGAGGAAGAAGAGTGGCGGGGGTGGGGGGGGGGGGGGATTTCTCCTTTTTCCAATAATATATTACTTATCAAATGTTAATTATTCAAATATCACTTAACATAATGAAATAAATCAATATAGAATAATCTTTTTAATTTAGTTTTTTCAGAAAATAATTTATTATCAAAAAAATCATATAAAAAGGCTGGATGAGTGAATATATAGCATAAAGTTTTTAGCCACCTCTCAGAGACTACAGAGTAAGTATATTATAAACTTTTATTCTTTGTGCCCAGATAGTGACATTGAAAATATTGGTTGCTATATGACATTTCTAAAAATATAAATATGCTATATCAGTTTTTGAAAAAATTTTCCCTCTAGGTTATAATTATTTTTATCTAAAATAATAATTATAAACTAAATAGCATTGACAATGGGTATTTCCGATAAATATCACTATAATTATAGTATTACCCCCATTATTGATTATGTTTACATTTTCTATTTAAACCCGAGTTTTTCGATTATACTATTATTTAGAAGCTTGTGGTTTGCACTTGGTTACCTTTTTGTATCTATTTTAAAGGTCGGACAAGATTTGCGTTTGACTTTTTTTCACATATTTTATTTCTAAAAGCGAAATTTGGCCCTGATTTTAATTTTACTTTTTCGTTACTTTGTATGTTAAAATTTAAATTTTTGCACCCAGGACCGGTCATAGAAATTTCGGACCGCGGCGGGGCGTTTCCTTCGTATTTCGGAAAAAAAAAACATGAAATATAAAATTGAACATAAAACCTACAAATTGAATTTTATTCAAGTACAACAAAATAAAAACAAACCTTGCAAAAAATAAAATAAAAAGTTCTTTATGGGAGGTTTACGATTGTTACGATGTTCAAAAACTCTAGAATAGGCGCATTGTTTATTTAGAAGGAGATGCGCAGAGGCAGCCAAATAAAAAGCCTTTGTGCCTTTGGTGCAGAGTTAGAGGTCTGACTTCACGTACCAAAGGTCAGAGGTCGCTTCTGTCCGTCCTGAGCGACAAAAATTTATTTGAATTATATTGGCTACCAATTAATTTAAATAAATAAGGATGGAGTCTAAATGGCCTCAGATGCCGAAAAAGTCTAAAAAAAGCTTTACTTATTCAGTCAGAGTGAGACGTTTTAGTTCATCTTTAATAAATCATCTTCAGTCTTTAGGCCAAAATAATTGCACAAAGTTAGTCGATATACATATGAATATAATTGTTAAAGATCTTTTTTATGTATATATTCGTCTACTTTGTGCATTTTAGTCCAAAGACTGAAGATGAACTGAAAGTGAATAAGCAAACAAAGGCTTTTTATTTGGCTGCCTCTGCCCATCTTCTTAATAAACATCACAACCACCACCAGTTCTACGTTTGACTGCATTGTTGCGTTAATTCAGTTTCGATTGTTAGTAATTACTTATATAGATCCAAGTTAGGACTTGGATAATAAATTTAGATTGTAACAATGACAGGTAGTGGCGGATTTAGCCTCTAACAAGCTTTAGACCAGTTCCCAACCGTCGATAGGTCAGAAATTTTTGCTACTTCGCAGAAAAATAACACTATTTTAAAAATGTTAGGTTTTTCGATATTTATTCAATTCATAGGAATCAGATATAAATAAATAAATGTATGTCTCGAAGCGGGCAATTTGAATCCACATATTATTTTTAATAAAATAATTTTTAGTCCATCTCCAGCCTATCCAGGGCATCGGTGTGCTTGTGGTTCTTGCACTAGACTATCGCACGCTCGACCACACCAGCAAAAACTCACATTATCAGTATATATATTTATACAGATCTAATGTAAAAGTTATTCGAAAGTGAGAAATCTTTAAACAAAGTTTTTTCACTTGTCAGCCGTTTTTTAAACCAGCAAAATGACCGACCATCTTCCATCTACACTCATAAAATTATTTTATTAAAAAATTTAAGTTTTTGGCTTATTATTAATTTTGTCCCGAAATCAAATTTTTATATTTGTTATTATAAGGATGGATATTATTTATTTCAAATTGTACTTGTTTATTTTGCGAAATTTTTATATAATATTTTACCTTACCGCTTCGCGAAAAAATGTTACGTCGTTTGACGGTCTTCGCACGAAAAAGGTTGGGAACAAGAAACGGGTGCTTATTTATGCGCACTTCGGGGCATTGGCTAATCCGGCCCTGGTAGCGAATCATCGTGAAATGGGCAAATTCGAATTCCCCCCTTATTTCTTTTTCTAATTTTCAGCATGCTGTACTTTTATTCACTCGTCATCTTGTGCCTGGTATGGAATTCCGAAGGTGTCAGACAAACCTCAATAAGCCCGAATATTGTTACAGTGAATCAAGGTGATATCCAGGGACTTCGGAATAATGATTCTGATTTTAAATTTTATTATGATAGCTATTTGGGGATTCCATTTGCAAAGCCGCCCGTTGGAAACTTAACATTCAAGGTAAGAGAGCTCTTTCAATTAAGAATCAAATCATTTAAAATCAAATTTGAAATGCATTTAGGGTCCTGTACCAGCAGGCAATTGGAATGGAATTTACAACGCTACAACAGTGAAAAGCGAATGTCCTCAAGTCAATCTCTACTTTGGTGGAGCTTATTCAGGAGATCTCGATTGTCTCTATTTGAATGTCTATGTCCCTCTTGTAAGAGTTCTAATTTCTAATTTTGTGCATGTTATATGATGAATAAATGAATAAATTTATTGTGATTTGTTAGGATGGGCCAAATACTTCATTACCTGTTATGATTTGGATGTATGGAGGAGCGTTCATGTCAGGGAGTAGTAGCCCCGATAGTTTTGGACCTGGATATCTCATAAAAAAAGGAGTTATAATGGTTTCAATTAGTTACCGTCTTGGACCTTACGGTACGTTGTTAGATAGCTAATAAATAATATATTTTTTTTATTGCTTTTAGTAGTGAATCATTTTCAAACCAACAATGAAGTAGTTTATCTGTCTAAGTACTCCATGAGCTCATGTGAATTGAAACTAAAAAGGGCGAATATGCTGTGTTTTATGAACCAGGAAATATTATTTAATCATTGTTTTCAGGTTTTATGGGCTTGAATACAACCGATTATCCGGGAAATGCCGGTCTTAAAGACCAACGATTGGCCATCGAATGGGTTTATAATAATATCGCGGCGTTTGGA
>JAAAKE020113873.1:4319-16320 GCA_010014785.2 Anisolabis maritima
ATTGACATTTTTAGCTTTATTTAAATAAATATCCCTGGATAATTAGTATTGTAAAAATATAGATATATATCGTTTAGCCTCAGATGACGAAAAGACAAAAAAATATTTTTAGCCACTATTTAGGGCCTAATCTATTAGTTACACTTACCGTTAAGTTAAATTGCAACCGATTTGAAGAAAAGTAAACGTTTCATCGTTAAATATTACATCACCGAAAAAAAGGCCACCTTTTATTTACAATTTATATAATTTATCAATACAAAAAATTGATATTCTCTTTAGAAGAAAATATGCATTTGGTGATCCATTTCTTTGTCAAGTCCCCGGTGAAAGACGGCCATCTCCAGAGGAAATTTTTCTTGACGGCCATTTTTATTCCAAATGACATTCATTTTCTATGGGACATGAGAGTGAATGACCTTGTTTCAAATCCTCCTTGCCCATTTGCGTAATCTCTATGAAATTTTGAAACCACTGAATAAAGATTATACTATTCTGTTGCAAATTATTATAATGTTCCTTATTTATGAATTTTATAAGTATAATTTTTTTTAAATCTTTATATATGTTTGGAGAAATTTGTACATTTTGCTAGGTATTTTTTTTTTTTCTTATAATTTATGTCGATCATGTTAAATCGAAACAATTCGTTTAAAAAGAGAATGAAAAATTTTTTTTTATATTTTTTCAAATTCATCTAAAAATAGAATTGAGTGTACATATTTAAATAAGAAAATCCTCTTGCCTAACAGTATTAAGATAAAAATTAGTTATAGGGAAATTTATAATATATATAAAAAGTTTAATTTAAAAAATTCTCGTTTATTGCAAATTACTTTTTCGTGTTTATTTGCATCTACTCTAGTGAACTTTCTTACATGTGGGGAGAGCACGTGCCTGCTTGCTCCTCCCCCTCCTTTCTAGAATGCATTTCATTACTATAGATCATGATTAATATTTTATATTAGCCTTGAGTGAGGCTAAGAAAAAAAAAATCAATTTGACAAAAAAAATTAAGACGTTTTATATCATTTATAAGATATAATTTATAAGAAAATTACATAATCAAATCAGAAAATTTGCCTAGTGATTGGAGAAGTTTGCCAAGGTTAATAAAAGCCAACCACATTAGGGTGAAGGTCCAAAATAAATCTCAGCATATAAAAACCGCAAGTGTCAAGGGTATTTGCCAACTACAAGAACTAGATCTCGGGGAGAGATTGGTTCCTTACACAATATAATAATAGCATATTTAATAAACAATTGTTTAATGAAATTGATGTGAAGGGAGAGAGGTTTTCCTTCAATTAACCAAATCTCGATTGGAAATCTTGAAGAGAAATCAACGAAATTGCAGACAAATTAAAAGAGAATGGGAAATATCAAAGTAAACAATCAATTAAAGAAATTGAATGGGATAATATATTTTATCAAAATGATTTTAATAAATCAAAAAGAAAAGAAAACAATAGATAATAATGAATATAAATAATATCAAGTGTTTATTTTTTAAAACCCACAATTTTTTTCTTTCTCTTTCTTCTTCTCTCTTTTATGATGAAGTGGGGGAAAATTGAATCATATTCTGTCCATACACTCTCTATATCTAATTATTTTATTGTTTTTAAAAATAATATAAAAATATTTGGTGAATCAAAAAAAAAATTTTTAAATAAATATATTTTATATACAACCATTATTAATTGTTCTGAGAATGTTTCGAAATATTTTTATTAAAAAGAGTATTATCCTAAATATTTTTACATTGGCTAAAGCCCTACCTATTAAATATTTATTTATTTTTCCTGGTTGAAAACAATTCTATTCGTTTGTTATCATGGAATACATAAATTCCTTCGTTGGTGGAATTAGACAAACCAATGTTTATTTCAATATCTTTCGATTAATTTGTCCAGAACTCCTCCAAAGGCGACCATGCAAAATTCATTAGCGAGTTGTTCTTTTGGGTTCCCTGCCAAGCAAAAACGAAAGCGAACGAATTTATGCTCTTGAAACATGTTATTGGATATACTCATTGTACTCTAAAGAAACGTTTACTAAAATCCTCTATGTAAAGAGATCATTCAATGATCATTTCTGTCCTCCTCTGGGCAATAGCGCATGTGCAAAATCATCAAATTTTTATATGAACACATGGTATATGAGCCTTTTTTGAAGATTTGAAAATTTTTATGTAGTAGTGTTTAATCTCTAAAAGTTTATATCGAAGAGTCAAATTCTCTGTTTTCCAAAACAGTCTTGAATTTTTCAGGTTATTAAAAGATATATATATAATTTTATTAATTTTATTATTATTATGCATATTGATGAGATATTTATTTAAAATAAATATATTTTAATGTTGTATTACAGTTGTAATTTCCTGGAAACAATCCCACAATATGTGAAGCGTGAAATTTGTTAACTAGAAGGGATTAAAAATGTGTGGATTGCAATTAAGTGCTCGCTTGTTAGGTGAGGCATTAACATTCGAGGGGAGGCCTTTTAGGCATGCAAAATTATGTGCAAAACAAACTGTTATGAAGATATTCCGGGGTCTCAGATTCAATTTGTTATTTTAATCTTAAAATAAGTAATGAGGAAATGAAATTAACATGATAATTAAAATATAACGTAAATGCATTTATATTTTCAAATATTATTTACAATGTATGCATTATTTTTTATAATATATTAATTAAATTAATTAAACTAACGGATTAAAGGCAATGTATTTTTGAATCATGAAGAGACAAAAAGATTAAGGTTCAATCTAGTTTACGGCATTAAATTATCAAAGACTTTTTTAAGATTTCAGTGGGGTAAGTATAATTGTAATTAATTTATATACTATCTGTAAAATTTTGTTGGTGTATACCCCACCCTCTGTCCCGGCACCTTTTTAACCCAATGTGAGAAAGTATACGTTCGTATTCAAATAATTTTTATTTTAATTAAATAAATAGGGCAAGATCTTAAATGGCATTTAATTATCTTTTACTATTTCGAGGTGATCAACCATATTTGAAACTCTTTATATATTATAAGGAAACAAATCAAATTAAACTTAAAGTCTCAAGGTTTAGTTAGGAAAAAAAAAAAAAAAAAAACAAATTCCAAAGCAAATGGATAAAACAATTTTCTTCATTTTTTTTAATGAACGTTAGTTAAGAGCATGCAAATAATTACCGCTTGTCTTAAAAAAGTATTTTGCATTTATTGAATGAATGTTGGTTAGTAGTAATTTAGTTTCAAAAAAGAATGTCAATATTCATTCATAAAAAAAGTGAATTAGCTGGAGATAATGAATGCTTTAGAGAGAGATGTAGAGCAACAAACCAGGCCAATCGAATGGATCAATTGAATTTTTATTTTCTTTTATTCAATTTACAATTGGTTTGTTTTATTGCACACTAGCTTGTTTGGTGCAAGAGTGTAATTACGACTTTGCGAATGTCCCACAATAAACATGATCTGGCCTTTGTTTATTATCAAATCCCGCTGTTTTGCAACTACTCAATGAGGCAATGGCACGTATCATTAACGAGAGTAAATCTATACGTGATCCAATAGAAATTTAACGTATAAGGAAAAATTACTAGATAATTATAGATTTTTTCAATTAAATAATATACATATTAAGAAAGAAAAATTTCATTATTCTTTAATTAGTGGAATTTATAGAAAATTCTTAAATAAGCAAGGGAATTTTAATAATCTGAAAGATAAAGCAAATAAAAAATGTTTTCGTTTTTAACTGATTAGATGCTTAGAGTTTTCTGGATCTTAAGGGAGTCAGCCAAGGAGAAATAAAAAGTTTAATTACACGTCGTGGTACTCTTCTTCGAGATCTTTGGTTATCTCAAATTCGCTAACATTATTAATGTCAAATCTGCGAGATGATTGCTCATTCATCTTAAACGATATATTGACTTATATATAGTCTTGGGGCATTGTTTTGAAAACCATTTCCTTTTTCAAAGCAAGCCCCGATTATTAAATAATTATTAATGTCTTTAATTTTGTTACAATAAAAAAATTATGTTATACAACATTAGTTATTTTCATTTGTCATCTCATCTATTAAAATTTGTATATTAATAATGTTATATATAAAATAAATAATTGTGAACACAGGTCCCAAAGACCCCCCCCCCCTCGTGGGGGAGAGGTTAAAGATATTGATAACCTTATGGCTATGGGTTCGGATCCCAGGTAGTTCGATGAAAATTTATTTGGATACCAATTGGATGGATAATTGGAATTAATTAATTAAATTTGTATTAATATTAATAAATATATTGTGTATCATTTAAAAGTCTATATAACCTCAGATGCTGAAGAGAAAAAAAAGGTCCCGAAGGAGAGCGTAGCGAGCACTCGATACGTCAACAGCTAAATAAAGTTTTTTATTTATTCTTGGCTGACTCCCATTCAACTAATGTATTGATGTATTTGTATAAAATACAACATTTCGATCAATCACTTAAAGAGTAATTTTTTTAAGTCGGAGGTCATTTAGACTCTGTCCTTATTTATTTAAATTAATTGGTAGCCAACATTTCAAGAATAATTTTCTGACAAGGAAGTAACCCTACGTTAACGTGAAAAAGTGAATTTTATACAGTTAAATCAACAGTTATTTATTGATGAACAAGGGTGAAAGATGATAAAATGTAAATATGAAATGAAATACAAGGGAAAGTTTAGTTAATGTGAAGTAAAAGTATCAGATAGATCATTTATTAGTGATCCAGAATGAAGATTCGGTCCTAGAGTCGGATCCAAAATTATTGCTTTTGTATTCATAAGATATTATTTTTTTAATATAAAATGATAATAATCTAATAAATACAGAAAAAAAGTATTCTTGACAGATTTTTTTTTTTTTTTGAATCTGATGATAAACCAAAAGCGAAACATTGCTCTAGATTACATTTTTCTTCACTTTTGTCTAATAAATTGCTAATCATAGTCTCATTTTCAGGAACAAAAATGTTTTCCCAATTTATTTGTTTGTTGCTTACAAAGTAAAAAAAATTGAATTTTAAATGTAAAGGATGCAATCTTAAAGTATACGAGTATATGCATGCTTTAAACAGCTTGGTTATCTATTCTTCATTAAGGTAAGGTATAATTTTTTTTTAAATTTGAATAAAATAATAATAACTGACATTTTCAGACGCCAACAAAATTATATACTTAAATTTAATATATAAATTTTGATTTTAATCAATTCAAAATAAAATAGTAATAATCATACCTTGTATTTTATTATCTTATATGAAAATTATAATAATAATGTGAAAATTTATTATTATGATTTAGATAAGGATTCAAAGAAGAGTCTCTCATATAATCGATTTTCAATTTGCAAATTTATTAAATATAAATTTAGGAATTTATATATTCAGGATCCTAACGAACATCAAAAGGATGTTTATGTTTAATTACCACTTATATATTTAATGGAGTTGTGGTGTAACTTCTCTAAACTCATCCAAAAAGTAACATTCCTTCTTGAACAGGAACAATATTCTTTTACTTATAAAAAAAAATAAACGTTTTATTTTGAAAGTCCCTAAGACGAATTAAAAATCACGGTATTTACGTAGGTCTGGAAATAAGGCGAAGAACGATGACTTTATTTTCATTCATTTTTTTTTGTATTTTAATCTCATATAAATAAAAAGATATCATTTTTTGTGATTTTTGACCATCCGTTAAGCCCATGTCAAACATCCTCACCCACTCTAAGATTATTTTCCAAATTTAATTAAAAATAAAAACATCCGATTTCCTTGAATAAATTTTACACCCGATAGCTTTTATATTTCCATTTTCCATAAATAAATCCTTTTTATATTTATTTGTTGATTGGATTTCCTTTTGCAATTAACACCTGCTTCCCTGCACATCCTAAGCGGAGTTGAGCTTGCAAAGAGAACTTAACGTTTCGGAGAGCCTCGCCTCTCTCGTGAGTTCCGTTACTCGTCGGGCCTCAATCCCAGGCCCTTCAGCGAGTTCAGGCGTTTTCTAGGTCTTCTATTCGCCGAAGAGATTTTTAAATAAAATTCACTCATCAAATTATTTATATAAAACTAATGTTAAATAAATTGAGAGAAGGTCAAGAAAAAAAAAGGTTTGTTAGGTGAATCATTTCTAACCAAATTACGTTTTTCTAATAATAATTTTCTTGATTATTTTATTTATAAAAGATAAATGAATGGTTCACAAGATAATTTATTTTTCAATCCGCGTCTCTTTTTTTAATATTAGATTTATGAGAAATCTCGCTAAAAAAATATTTGGCCTTTTTATTAACCAAATTTTTTTTCGCTTTGGATTTTTTTCAAATTTCTTTTTTTATAATATAAAAAAAAATTAGGTTTAGGTTTTTCTTTAATTATTTATTCTTTAGAAAAATTCAAATCTATCAGTGAAGGCTCTATTTGAAGGAGGAAAAAAAATTGCTTCATAACGTTTCAGTCCCTGACAAATATGGATGAAGTGCGAAGAGAATCAATTATTATTTTTATATGTTTTTATTTATTTGTTTAGTAATGGAGAATAAAGCCCCCAATGTAACGCTCCATCTAATATCCTTTATTGTGCAGATATTTCGATATACATAACGGACATCATCTTCAGTGCGTGTTAGGATGACGGCGGTGTCTGAAGTCAAAAAGTTTGTTTATTTCCATAGATAACACAAAAGAAAAAGCGTTGTATCTGTAATTCTAAAATCAAACCCCGCTTGGAATTTCATTTCTTTTGTGCTCTCTATGGAAATAAACAAACTTTTTGACTTCGGACAAAGTCCACCCCCTTCACGCCCTAACACACTGAAGATGTCTCTCATGTACATCGAAATATCGGTACAATAAAGGTTATTAGGTGGCTTTATTCTCCATTAGTAAACAACTCTACACAACCCAGTTTCTAATTGCTAATTTTTATTTATTCCTTATTTAATGTTAAATAAAAATTATCTTTACCTATTGATATAAATAAATATGCCTGGATCATTTGTATCGTAATCTTGTTTATTATATATCGTTTAAAAGTCTCAGATGCCGAAAAGACTTAAAAAAAAATTTATCTTTAAGCCATATATCTATTTACAGTCATGATTGATCCTATTAAGACAAAACATTATAAATAAATTCTATCTAGAATCTTTGCTTAGATTCTTAGACTAAACATTATATTTATCATACTATACTATTCTTATTAAATGAATAAGAAGATGACATAATGAAGAATGAAAAAGTGGGAAGAAGAAGAGAAGATACAAATGGCAAGCATCTCTCGTGCAAATGTGTGGGTGTGGGAGTGTTGTCTGGTCAGAGGCTGCAGACCTAGAAATACGATTAGCATCTGGAGTCCTTGATATATAGTAACCACACCCTACGTAAGACCCAAGTTCAAAGGTCAGCTTGAAGACAACTTCACCCGAACCAACTTACTCTATCTGGTAACACACGACGTGCCAACAGCTCTTATTGTTACAGAATCAGAAACAGTAACAGCTTCCGCGGCAGGCGTTCGAGATTACTAATCACTCGCTCGGTTCAATTTGAATAACCAGTCTTTTAAGAGGGGATTTATTTTTTTTTTAAATCCAATTACATAAGATCACCTTATATATTTACATGCAGATATTTTTTTTATTTTAATGAAGCAAAATAGAATTATAATTTAAAATTTACATCAATCAAGCCTCTAATTCCAGGACACTAAGAGATGCCAAGTTTCATGAGTTATATAATTATTATCCAAGAATAAATCTTAGTCTTCTTAATAATTCTTTCTCAATCATAATATTTTCTAGATTTTTTAAAATGTACTTTGTCACTATTAATTAATTTTAAGAAAATTTTGATATTTTATATAAAGTATGGCTTTTTATTTGGAATGGTAAATTTTGTACTTAGAAAATAAGTATAAATAAATATATAAAATAAGACTTTTTTTTACGTTGTCTTACCTCTATGTGAAATATAGAATGAGAAAGTATTGCGATCGCAAAGAAAATCGATGTCGTCATTTCAACAGAAATACACGTTTTGAGGTCCCCTGAGACTAAAAAAATGATTCTCGCAAAATTATCCGTCTGTGTGTGTTTGTGTCTATGAACAAGATTTCTCAAAAACGACAAAACGTAGAAGATTGAAATTTTATATTTAAGTTAGGCACCCTCATCACATGCATCTCGAAGCTTTTCAATAAAATCAGCCAGAGTACTAGTACTTCACTGATATCTGATTTGATTAGTTGATTAAATTTGGAAGTACATTGAATGGTTATCTAGGGGATCCAAAGTAAAAAAATCTAATTATTTTTTGAGGGAGACAATTTTTTTAATTTTATCTCCGCGGATCAAATGCCATTAGATGATATTTATATAAGATAATTAGTATAATAAATAAACTTTAAATTTATATTTTTGTTAGGAAATAAAATTTTTTGAAACATTAGGAATATGTATTCAATTAAAATAAAAAATATTATCGGCGTTGTTCAACACTTTTACACCTAAAAATAGATTTCGATTGGCGTCTAAGAGAGAAATCAAAAACTAAGTATATAGTATATTTTCTTTACTAAATTCAATAATATAAAATTACGGCTATTAATTCATTATGCTGGTCGGCAGACCACAGGTTGGAGAACAGTGATATAAAAATAATTTTTTTATCGAATTAATTGAAACTCAATAAATTGAAAAGTATCGAAAATTCAAAAAATATGTATTCAGCCAAAATATTTTGCTTATAATGGCTTAATTAAAATAACGTTTAGAAATTTATAAAGTTCTAAAATAGAACGAAAATATCAAATATAATTTCTAACTCCTTTCGAAAATAATTATGATTTAAGAGAAGTCAAGCGAATAGACAATGAAAATCTTAAATACAATTTTCCAATAAATTTATTTCAATTTAATAAGTGAGACAAGAGGGGAGGAGGTGTTTCTTTGAGGAAGAAAGGCATTGACCGAGAGCCTAAAAGAGAGGCGTCACTGGCGCGTGGCCAGACCAGCCCTTCGTCCTTCTTTGCCCAATATTCTAACGATAGATGATGATGACGTGATATATATTCTTTGAGGACCTTCTGAACAATGGCTTGTCGATGACACGCCCCAAACTCTGGCACATTTTATTTTCTCTTGGATGACTGAATCCTTTATGATCAAAACAAACTCCAATCTGTGCTTAAGACAAGTTAAGAATAATCATTTTAATTTGATTTGCAAAGTTGCAGAATTTAATAATTAATAAAACTAATATTTTACTCCAGGATGAAACTCTTCATTTTGACGTTTAAAGGGTTTATATTGGTAAAAATAAGGAAATAATAACCTCAAAATTTTAAAATAATTTCTAATATATTAATATTTTGCTTTATATGTACTAGTACTTTTTGTGGCCCTTCAATAGCTGAGAAAAAAGATTTTAGCGTTGTTAGCAGTAATTTAAAAAAAAGAAAAAAAATATAAATATCAAAAGGGTGTCAGAACCACTAAAAGAAAAGTCTTTCACAAAAAAAATAGAACAGAATATTCTTGGGTTTTGCTTTATTGGTTCTCTAAAAAACTCAACTAATATTGAAGTTATTCGCAAAACAAAATGGCTTTTTCCTTTTTAATTGTTTTCTTATAATTCTTTTTCGGCATATAAGGAGATATAGATCCCATCCTTATTTATTCAGCCAAAATTATATAAATAAATTTTTATTATGAATGGTAGTTGAATGAGACAAAAATAAATAAATAATATTAGATAAAATCGAAGATTTTACTCACCTCTAAAAAGGGTTCATTTTTTTATAAAGGAAAAAACTCACAGAGGTTTAGCAATAAAGGTAGACTTCCCATAAGTGGTTGTGAATTTTTAATTTGTGAAAAATTCCTTGAAATATAGGAATCTGAATAAAGAGTATATCTCTCTCCTTCATATATATATATATATATATATATATATATATATATATATAAGATTTCTATTAGAAAAAGCATTTTTTTATTTTTAAACCTTGAATATGTGAACATAAATTACACCTATCTAAAATAAACTTTTCCACAAATCTGAATATAACATTTCTAATTAAAAACAATGCCACAACGACAATTTATGAGGATTATTTATAAAAATATAGCTCGAAAATAAACATGGCTTTTTACAGCAAAAAACCATAAAAATAAAAAACATTAACAATATTAAATTAAATTTCTTAAAGTGGACCATATTCTCAACCAAAGGGTTTCAAGAATTCTTATAGAACACCACTTCTGTTAATGTTAATATCTCATGAAATACATCTATAACTTTCTACATATGAGGTTTATTTGAGAGTAAAGGCTGGTATAAGGCATTAGGAGAAATGTTAACTGGGACAGTATCTCTTAGAAAATTATATTTTCAAGATTTTAATATGATGAATATTAAAACAAAATAAATTTCTCTACTATGAACTTTTAATCCAAAGACAATTTTGAAATGATGGTAATTGTTCAAAATTGTAAAATGAAAGAAATTCGACTCTCAGTCCTGGAATCGTCAAAACATAGAAATATTTATTTTTCAATTGTTCCTATCTATCGGTATATGGTCTTAGATAAGAGCTAGACAGCTAGAGCTACATAACAACTTATAATAAACAGAATGTTAACAAAATTATCCTCGGTATAAACGAGGGTTGCCTTTTATATTTTGGGATTGCCCTAAATTAGTCCTGCTGACGCTTCTATCGTAAAGTTGAACATTTTTGATGGTATACGTACTCAGAACGTATTGACATACTATCGCTATTTGTGTAGTTAACAATAACTTGAAAAAATTTATCTCGGCAAAAAATGGAATTAAATCGTGAACATTTTCGAGCGATTATTTTTTACAACTTTAGACGTGAATTAACCCAACAAAAGTGCATCGATGAACTTAATTCGACTTTTGGCGATGAAGCACCATCAAGAACTACTGTTTATCGATGGTTTGTCAACTTCAATCGTGGCCGTAGTTCGATTAAGGACGAATTTTGTGAAGGTCGGCCAAAATCGGTTGTTGTTCCGGAAAACATTGATGCTGTGCTTGAACTATACTGCAAGATCGTCATGTGACTTATCGTGGGATTGAGGTTTCCTTGGGCATTAGTGGGACCAGCATACATTCAATATTACATGAACATTTGGCCAAAAGATTTGTTTTTGATCTCAAATCCCGAAATATAAAAGGCAACTCTCGTAATACAAATTAAGGGGTTCATAAAAGACCTTTGTGAACGGATTATTAAGATAGCTTTCAATAGTATTGAAACGTAAATATAACCTCGATTGAGTTGAAAAAAAAAGTTTGGTGTCAAGTCTCTGGCCCTTGAGCATGTTCGTGAGTGGAGGCCCACTTTGGTGCAAGACGGCGCCGAGAAAGGCCCTTGGAAGTCTCTCGGAATGAAAAGGTCAACATCCAGAAAGAAAAGGAGTTCGAAGTCGAGGGAAGAGGTGGAGGAGGGCTACAGGACAACTTTTCAAGGTGACTGTCTTTTTCTTGGGGATCAAATTGATGTCAATGCAAAAGATCCCCCCCCCCCCTCAATCGGAGTCTCTTTGTTTCAGGTTCTGTTCCAGGAAGAGAGAAAAAGAGAGAGAGAGAGAGAGAAAGAAATATCTGCGCATTTCGTTTGTGAAAAGGTCGCAGGGTCATGTCATATCCTAAAAAACTAGTAAACATATAAGGAGAATAAAAATTATAAATAAGGACTTTAATGGAGAGAATATAAAAAATGTTGAGTGATTTGTTAATATATTGTTTAATAATTATATTTTTTAATTGAAATTTTTATTGTATTATAATAATGTAAATCTAACAATATACAATAATGTAAAACAAGCAACTGTAAGGGTATGGCCATGTGGTCGAGCCTTAATAAATTTTTAAATTATTTTAAAAAAATTATCTTTATTATTCTCCTTTGATTAATTTTATTTCGGATATTTTAAAAA
>JAAAKE020113884.1:0-13325 GCA_010014785.2 Anisolabis maritima
TAAATTTTCAAATTATTATTTTAAAAATGTATAAATACAATATTTGATTAAAATAAATATAAAACTTATGTGCTATTACACAGAGAGCAGAGTAAAAAAATAACATATACATCGACAAGCCCCGAAAAAGAAGGCAAAATGGCGTCGTCCATATCCTCTCTCTCTCTCTCTCTTTAACCCTCCCACACACATACTCTCTCTCTTTTTCTCTCTCGTTCTGCCCGTTTGTCGTTTGTCGACATATACATTCACACTTACACAACGACGGGTGTGAGAGGGATGGGGGAGTGGGGGGGGGGGGGTTGGTGGCATAAGAAAGTTTTAACAAAATGTTTCTTTCTTTAAATTGATGACATTTTTATGATAAGATGTATGAAATTATTTCAAGGTTTAGAGAGATGTATCAATTCTTAAGTATTTTTAGGTTAAAAAAAGATTTCCTCACGAATTGAGATCCAAGTGTGTGTGTGTGTGTGTGTGTATACACGAACTGCTTATCGAAGAGAAGCAAAAAGGAAGCATCAACTTTTGGCAACCATCAATTTAGCTTAAAATGGTACTCATCCATTTAGCGTTCAAACTTGAAAAATTAAAATGTCTTCTAAGATAACTATTTTATTGAAATAAAAGTCAAAATTTTTTATTATTTTGAACATCTCTTGTTTGAAAAATTTTTTTTATTATTTAGTTAGATAAAGAGGCAGGACATTAGATAAGAATGAGAAGTAAAAAATAAATCGAAATCTCAAAATATCTCTTAAATTATTAGTTAAAGTAATTCTCATAAACTTATTATTATTTGTTTGTCTCAACCTGTGGACGAGAGGTTAAAGATATTGACATTGTCAATATTGATAGCCTTCAATTCACCTTCGGATCTGAGACAGTCCGATAACAATAATTTATCTAAACTATACGAATGGTATAAATAAATATGTGTGGATAATGGTATCGTAATTACAATATATACATGTATCGTTTAAAAGGCCTCAGATACCGAAAAGACTAAAAAAAAATTTTAGAGATAAAGAGGCAGGCCATTAGATAAGAATGAGAAATAAAAAATAAGATCTCCTTAATTATTTGTTGTTGTAAAGTAATTCTCATAAACAAAATTATTTTGTTTAAAAAAATTTTATATCATTTATATTTTCTAAATATATATATAGATATAGAGAGAGAGTATTAGATAATATTTTGAATTGGGGTGTAGTGTTAATGGAATATTTTTTCATTATTGTTATTAATACCTAAAAGCGATTATTAATTTCACTCACAATGGAAGGAATAATTATCTGTTATTTCACATTCTTAGAAAATTAAATTAGAAGAAAAAGTTTGTTTCTTTTAGTGTCGAATTCATTCAGAAATCAAGGGAAACGAGATTGTAGATAGAGTGCGTTCAAAAATGGCCATTCAACAAGGCGAAGAAATCATCTTCCTGATAAAATAAACAAAATGACAAAAGGATTGGAATCTTAGCAAGCAAACAAAAGCCTAATAAACCTAACAGCGTCTATCTTTGATAACCAGATTGAGAGTGGGGTACCTAAAACAACTCTGCAGGTGGGGGGCTGAGAGACGATACATTAATCGGGTATCTCAGAACCCTTTAAGGTAGATGTCTCGCTTCCCGTTATAAGTAAATTATATAAATTGCAAATCAATTGATTTGGACGGAATCTAAATTACCTTAAAATTGAAACATAAACTCCATAAGCAAAAAATTTTCAAATATCACTCAAGAAAACATACATTTCTAATATATATTTTAACTTTTGGAATTCATGCATCAACTCGAAGAAAAATTTTCTCTACGTCTCTCCAATCACCGGAATCCAATAATAATGGAAATTATTATTTTTATTTTACACTCCTTAATTTTAATAAATTTTTATTTTTTGTTTATTTGTAAAATGAATTAAGGTTTGTGGATTTTAATGTAAAATATGGATATTGTTTAAAAGACTTTACAAACTCTCTAACCCAGTGTTTCCCTACCTTTTTTGTGCTATGCCCCACCTAAGCCTTTCTAAAATTCTTATGCCCCCCTATGTAACACGTTACTGCTTTTTTTTCTTTCAATTTTGGCACCGAAATCTAGCATTGCATTTAAATGGCCCGGAGCAAAATGGTTAAGCTCTAAAGTCTGTCGAGTCCATTTTCGAATTGCCCCTCTTAACAATCAAATTGCTGGGGTGGGCCCCACGTTGGGAAACACCGCTCTAAATAATCAATTACTGTAAATACAATTTTAGTATGGAAAGAAATTGTAAAACTAAATATTGAATTGAAATTAAAATAAATAAATTTATTTTTGATTTTGTTTGGTTTTATTGTTTCTCTATTCACTTATTTTAATATAAAAGATATAGTGGCAGGGGCAAAGCAAAATTATTTCAGTTAAAAAGCAAAAAAAAAATTATAAAAAATAACAAGTAAACTAATATATAAAAATTACTAACTCACTCCTTTAAAAAATTTCTTTTTAAATTTTAAAATAAATTTTTCTCCCAAACGGACTGATTGGTCTCAAATAATAATCAAAATACTAGCCTTTATTTGTATTGCCTTAAAAATTAAATTTATTAATATTTATTTATTTAAGCCGTTTGGTTCAATTCGTTTGTGATATGACACTGTCATATAATTTATCTATTTTATTTAAAAATTTTTAAAATGAGATTAGTTATAAATAAATAAAGTAAAAAATCATCACTGATCTCAATCCCTTTTATGATTATAATTTGTGGAATTTTTTATTTACAGGGGGGGGGAGGTGCACCCTCTTGCCCCCCCCCCACCCCCACTTTAGGTGAATGCCATGCCAAAAATGTAAAACGTAAATATTTTTAAATCTGTTATTTATATCATGTTATTTTTTTTTTTTTTTTTAATTTATTTGATATTTTTTGTTTTATCTTGGATTTTGTTTAATATTATATTGTTGTCTGTAATATAAAAGGTGGCGAGAGCCAGAAATGAAACAAAAAGATGGAGATAAAATATTTTTGCGAGAGGATCAGGTGTTTGGTTGATTCCAGGAGGCCAATCTCTCAAAAGTGTCTATAGGGCGTTGTTTGCAAATCAAACAGAGCTCTATCAGTTAGTAAAGAAAAAAAAAAAAAGATTTTTCTTCATATATCTTTTTAATTTTGGCGAATGAAAACAAATCAACAGAGAAAGCCATCAAAACTCCTGCCACTATTTTTCCCAATACTTATAATAATCTCCACTCATTCATATCCCACGCTCTTTGTTATTCTTGCTCTACATAATTGCATTGTTGAACTTATGCATCCATTTCAAATAAAAAAAAAAAAAAAAAAACCCCTTATTAGTGGATTCTAAAAGGTAATAAGAAAATATTTTCAAACAAAAGTTATTTTAAATATTAAATAGAACAATTTTGTTTCTGATATTTTCTTAATAAACTTGATAATTGAGGAAATCTCACCACTATTATTGCTTTGCTACTCGGAAGAATATTAAGAATTTTTTGATGTATTTATTTATTTATTTATTATTAGATTATAAAAATAAATAAATAAAAAAAAAATTGATGTTTTATTTAAATTAGAATAATTTTATGAGAGCTAAATCTTATAGAGAGTCATAAACAAGTCGTTAAAAGGTCTCAACGGACAGACAAAGAGTGAATGGACTGACACATAACAAATTCAAATTCAGTTTTAAAGACGTTTGGATATATAGCTATACACTAGCTGGTCAGTCTGCTAGCTCCTCCTGCCACCCCCCCTCTCCTCCTCCACCTCTTTGGAATATACTTTTCTTGAAGTGAATGCTATAATCATTCGAATCATAGAATGAAGAGAGTATTAAATATATCTCAACCTCCATCTTGCTAAAAAGTGCTACCCCCTTCACACTTTAACTGGAGTGCCCAACGCCTAATTTAAAAAATATCCGTCAAGTGGTTTGAGAGTTCACTCGTTACAGATTGTCTTTTAGATATAGAGGGTGTTAATAATAATTTTTTTTTAATTCGTCCGCTCATAGTAGAGTAATTAATCAAAATTTCATCCATTTTGGTTCAAATATGATGCAAATCTGACAAATTTTTTTTTTTTTTTTCATTTTTTAACTTCCTGTAGATTTAAAAAGTAAAGATTTAAATTTTTAATATTTTTATATTTCATGTCAAGTTGCTGAGTTCACTCTTTACAAACAAATAGGCTTTGTTTTAATAGATGTATCAAATGATAGAGCTTATTGTTCATAAATTTAAAGAAATCTTAAAGGAAGAAGGAGAAAAACTTAAAGAATAAAAACTGCCCAAAAAGCAATTAATTTTCTAATAATAGTAAAAAAAAAAAAAAAAAAAAAAAAGAGAGAGAGAGAGAGGAACACTCGTAAACTTGTCTTATAGAATGTTTATAATTTTATATTAAACATAATTGCGTTTATGGTTAAATTTAAATTCTGGTTAATCAGGAAATTAAATGTAATTGTTTTTAATGCTCTCTAATATTGTTTTTTTTTTTCTTCTTTTGTAATTATTAGAGTTTGAAAGAAAGGCTTGTCATGACGACATCATGTATATATATATATATATATATATTATTAATCCTGAATTCAATTATCCAGCCAATTGTTATCCCTTTGAGGCTTATCGATATTCACAAAGTCAATACCTCTAACCTGTCTACCAGGGTGGGGACATAATTTTATCTTGAGAAAAATTTTTTTTCAATCTATCCTCTTAGGGCTCCAATACATTTAAATTTAAATACTCCTAAATTTTATTTTATTAGTTCGAAATATTTTATTCCGTGGCGTAGCTAAGATATTTTCAAGAGAAATTTTGTACACCTTTTTTAAATATAGTCACAATTTTACCATCTGGGATGTAATTTTTTATCTTGGTCAAATATGTTAATAAAATTTTTTGACTCTCTTTTGTCATCAGGGTTCCTGACAGATAGGCAACCGAAATGACTAACTCTCGAATATTTTTTTTTTCGATTAATTGCTCTCTAGAATAGACTAGACATTTATTAATTTCTAGGGAGTCCGCTCTGAAAAAAATAATCGAGCAATCTGTTAGTAAGTTGGTCATGTCGGTTGCCTACCTTCCAGCTAATTTATTCATCCATGATCTGGAACTTGAAATTATTATTCTCTGATGTCCAAACGTCCATAGAGGAGTGTATTCTTTTTTTTACAAATTTGAGCCTAATGCAAAATTATCTATAAAACCGGCCTAGCGGAGTTCCTGATGAACTCTCTTTCTCTCTGTGTTGTGACGTAGGTGTATTATCTTATACCCAATTTTTCTTCTTTCAATCATTGGTTTGTTATGAAATTTGGTCCAGAGCTGGAGACCAAGGTCATAATTATCCCCATAAAGTTTCAAAATGTTTTTTGTCCAGGGGATGCTCAGAAAATCATGGTTCTTAATAAATTTTAGTTCTCTTTTACCGCCTCCTTCCAATCAATTCAATTCAAATTTCAATGCGTTCCTAGGACTATAAATTTGTAAATTTTCATTCATGTCAAAGGATTGTTTCCACAAATTTAAGCTAATAACACATATACACATAAGAACATTTATGTTATTTTTTTTGGGGAAGAGGGAGGGGGGGGGGGGGCTTTTGACACAAAACCTTAATATATTTTTTTTTAAATTGGGGGTTAAAATTTTCCCTTCCCCTTATAATTAAATATATATTAGTGCGGGAAAGAAAAAATATCATTTGGCCTAAGTGCGGTCTTCTCTTACACTCTTATTTATTTATTTTTGTCTTTTCGGCATGTGAAGCCATATAGACTTTAAACCATTCAAGTATAAATTTATTACAATATTTGAAAACCAGGCCTATTTATTTATTCCATTTGATTTAAATAAATTTTCATCGAGCTGACTGGGATCCGAACCCACACCCCTTGGCTTTTAAGATTATGGTATCAATATTGACAATGTCAATATCTTTAACCTTTCGGGGTTCTTATTTATTATAAATTAGGAACGGATCGGCAAAGGAATTTTTTTATTATTGGCTAGTGACCAGGTCTCAAAAATACAAATAAATACAAATCAATCAATGTATTTTAAGACAAGACCTGACCTATTTGTCTGCCCTGAATTTAAAAAAATACGAAAAACACAAACCAAATAAAATAATAATTTTTATTAAGTCTTTTTCAGCACCTAAGATCATTTAGACTCCGTATTTATTTATTATAATCGAGAGCCAATATATAATATAAATAAATAAGGATGGAGTCTAAAAAATAAAAAATTGACCTTGGGAACGTGAAACGAGACCTCTTCCTCTGCACCAAGGGACATGGCAAAACATTGATATAAAATACATTAAAAAAAAAAAAAGAGAGAAGTTCATATATGGAGATTTCGCTTGGTACATTTCATATGTGTCGATTTGATTAAAAGGACTAGTGGTGCTGGGAGATTCTTTTAATATGTCATAATAGCCCCCCGCCCCGTGGCCGAGTGGTTAGAGATAGTGATAATGTCAATATTGATAACCTCCAAAGTCAAGGGGTGTGGGTTCGAATCCCAGACAGCTCGATTATTTATTTCATTTAAGGTCGTAGATGTCAAAAAGACAAAAAAAAAATACTTTGGTTGTTTTTGAGTTTGTATATAGTGATTAAATTCAGAAAATCTCAACTCCCTCCCCCCACCCCCCTCCGGAGATTTATCCGGGTTCGAATCCTCCTCCTCTCCAATTTTTTTTTGCATTATTATTAATTTTATAATTTCAATAAATAAACGCGCACTCAAAGAAAAGTGGATTTTCCTCATTCTCGTCTCTCTATCTGTTTAGGGATGACGATGGAGAGGAGTGGGGGGGGGGATGTTGCTGCAGTCGTCCCCCTCGTCCCCTCCCCTCAACACAACGCAGCGGTTCAACCTCTCTCTTAAAATCGATGCGTTTAACAACTTAAAGAGATATTATCGTATATATATAGTTAGTTATAAAGAGAAATAATACTCTTTGACTCTCGTGTCTATACTACTACGTCTTTGACTCTTTGTGTCAAAGAATATTATTAATATTCATAATAATATAGAATATAGTTAATCGGAAAATTCCTTTCTCTCTCTTCCTTGTAGCCTATATTATTTTTTTTTTGGAATTTTTTTTTTTGAAAAAAAAAAAAAAAAAAAATTATCAATTACTTTGCTTTTTATTATTATTAATAACTTGAAGGAAGAGAAAAAGTAAGTAATTTAAAAGAAGATTAAAAAATTTATTTATTTATTAAAGAGGAGAAAAAGGTTAATTAATTATTCTTTCAATAGAAAAGTGGAATTGTTTTTTTTTTTTTTTTTAAGTCTTTTCAGCATCTGACGCCATATGGACTTGAAACGATACACAATGTATTTATTAAGATACCAATTTTTGTATTTTTACTATTTGATTTAAATAACTGCCTTGGCTTTTAAAGTTATCAATATTGTCAATGTCAGATCAATCTTTAACTTCTCGGCCACGTGGTGGGAGGGGGGAGGGGGGAAGAAGCGAGTGGAATTATTCTATTTTAAGATAAATTTTGTCAATGAGTTTTTTCTATCCCAAAAATATATGTATAACATCAAGTGACTGGAGCCGAATTTTAATTGTCTCTTTCATTTCGCTTGTTTCTAGCAAATATTAAAAATATTTTTAACGCGATTGCAATTTTATAATTTTCAAATAAAAATTTTGAGAAAATGACATTCAGAATAGAATATTATTTTTGTAATACAATAAAATATAAAAAGTGCAAATAATGTCTGCGAACCACTAAAATTTTCTAACGGGCAATCGTTGATCTATTGTAATATATACTGCAAATAAATATATATGAGGAGTCTGTGGAGCAATCGGTATGATGTCCCCGGTCTGCACAGGAGATCAGGCAGGGGGATTTTTTTATTAAATAATATATTTAATATAAACAAATTCTGGATCTACTCTTCAGTTGATGATGATGATAATGATAATAAATCGTGGTAAAGTTTTATAATTTTTTTAAAGTCTTTTTCGTCATCTGTCGCCATTTAGACTCCGTCCATTTAAATAAATTTTTGTCACTTTGGACGGGAAACGAACCTCTGAGTACGAGAGGCGAGACCTCTACCTACACCAAGGGACAGGGCGTTGATGTCAATGTTAAATCTTACTAATTTCTATATATGATATTTTACAAGTTTGATATATAAACTCTCTCTCTCTCTCTTTGCTCATTATTTCTAAGGGCGTTGGCATAAAATAACTTTTTTTTTTAAATTTTCAAAATCTACTTGAACTTAGAAAAAAATGAGAGAGAGAGAGAGCCTTGATAAAAGTCTAATGAATATTGTATTAGCCTTAACACTTATTTAGACCTCTCTACTCATTTTGGTAGTTTTTCTCTCTTTAAATAATTTATTAAAAAAAAAAAAAATAGAGGAAAGAAAGAGAGAGAGAGAGAGAGAGAGAGACACTTGTATGATAAAGGACGGACTTCTTATTTTGAATTAATATATTTTCATCGATCATTAGGGGAAGGGAAGTGTCAGAACTGGACCCTAGGGCGCTCTTGACCTTTTCTTCGAATTTAGTAAATATCACCCGAAACGGGTGGTTATTAGATCAATTTATATTTATATCCTCCTAGAGACTGAGTGATATATCGTCTTCCTTAAAAGAATATGTATGAGTGCTTTCCTATACACTAGAATTATTTCAAAAGTTCCACCTTTTCACATACAAGAAACGAATTCCTAATACAAAAATTAAAATTCATTTGTTTTTTTTTTTTAAGTCTTTTTGGCATCTGAGGACATTTAGACTCCCTCACTTATTTATATTAATTGGTAGTCAACAAATTAATCTTTGTTAGGAACTTTTGCTAAATGAAGCGAGACCTCTACCTTTGGTCCAATGGACAGGATAATAGTTATTCTCATAAAGTAGTAATCAAAATCATTTCACATTAATATTCAAATACGTAAGTGTTTCTCATTTTTTGGATAGTGACGTCATCCCTTAAGAAAGGAAACGATGAAGGAGAAAAAAATCAGAAATTGTTTTTTTTATTCTGTCCCTCTGACGTTTCGGACTTGATTAAGACCATCGTCTCTGCTCTATAATTTTAATTATACAACTTATCGATGGTATTAATCAAGTCCGAAACGTCAGCATAGAGAGGCAAAATGAAAAGATTTTATTTTTCTTTTATTTGTTCTTTTTCTCTTTCTATGACCAAACTAACAATAAAATTTTTATAACTCAAATAGATTGATTGAACGATTAAATGAAATGTTTCACTCACCTCACTCTTAACATTAAATTGAAATTTTTATCTTTTTTTTTTTTTTTACATTATAAATACCAACTGAAAATGATTGTAAAAGAATTATATTTGCATTTTATTAGATGGGGGTAGGGAATATTAATGAAATATTTTGTTTGAATAGAGTGTTCAAAAATAGCTCTCTCTCTCTCTCTCCCTCTCTCTTGACACCCTGAGTTATAAACAAATTTGAGCTCAATAAAAGGAAACAAAAAACACTTTCTACTTTAGTACCAGAGGCTAGATTATTAATAATATAAGATTCAGAATAAGAAGGAAACGTCAAGATCCATTCATTCAACCTGTTGTTACTCTGTTCTATTTTAGTGCATTCGACAGGGAAATAAAAAATTGTTTGCACTAAAGTTCATTTTTTTAAATAACTTCAAAGCCTGTTCCTTGGAGTAGTGACAAGAGTCAGTGATTTGCTTTCAGTTATGGGCGGCCATTGGTAGGCAACCCAACAGTCGCTTGGGTTTTGGAACTTATAAATGTTATCTATATGTTCCTTCCTAAGCAAATATTATTAAAAGAATGCGTGTTTGTTTCCCTATGTGCTAAATTCTAATGAAGAATGACTCTTTAAAGGACAAGAACGAGTCTTGTAAAGAACGAATCGTGACTTACTGCAAACACATAATCACAGGTAATTATATAGATTTAGTCTTTGGAATAGGTCCTTATTTAATTTTTGGGTATCAGTGTCCTTTGGTAAGTAAGGCGAGATTTCCACCTCTGCTCCAAGGGACAGGGCAATTATATTTATTTGAATTATTAATTTAATAATGAATGTAACAACAATGTGTTCTCATCTATACAATGTGGATTTTTAGATTTGAAAATGTTCCCAACTCACAATCGAAAGATTCAAGCTAGAGGATTGGAGAATAAAAGGAAAATCACTGGCTGCTTGATCTTTTCTTTTTATTCTAAACTCAGTCATACGAGGGAAAGGGAAAAGAGTCTTAGATGATCCATCTAACGAAAAATACCCATTTACAGTCGAGGAGCCATCCGAAAATTTACATAACAGATTTCAGTTTTCTAAAATGAATTTATCTACTCCAATAATGGCATATTTAAATTTTGACTATTTATTTGATTGATTTATCTTCACTAACATTTACTAAATTATTTTTACAGTTTAGCAAAGAATATTTTATATACCTATGGATATAGGGGTATAATACAATCCCAATCATAATAAATTATTTGAGCTTGAGAAACTAGTAGACCCGGATTCGAGTCTCAGATGAATCCATTTTTTTTTTTTTTTTTTTTTATCAATATTTCATATATATTTTTTTTATTGAACAATGAATTTCCATGAGTTGAGAAAATAGTAATCCACGAATACATTCATTAGAGAAACGAGTCAAAACATTTATATTTATTCATTCATTGAAGTGATAGTTTGTGGTTGTGGTCAGAGTAACACTTATAGAGTTGGATTTGAACCTGGGTTGGAAGCTTATATGCTTTATCTCCTCGGCCAATCGCCTGCTATATATATATATATATATATATATTCTCATATTTATATGTATATATAAATTGCTATTCTATTGAATCATATATAATTTTATAAATGTATATCTGATCATGTATTTTATTTATCAAGTGACTATATAGCCCCCCCCCGGGGGAGGGGGGGTCAAACCCGGGATCTTCAGTATTGCGTCAAATCACCGGACACTCAACAGTTTGACGCAAAGGATGCTGGAGTTCCCAGGGGCCATATGTCTCAGAAGGAAAATTAAACATCAAATCGAGGCATATCTGATTCTAATGAATAGGTCTCGAAAACTTTTCAACATATACTTTATATAATATTTAATGGGTATTTGTATTTTGCAAAGGAATGACCGAGAAGATTTTTTTTTTTTTTTTTAAATTGATTTTTTTATTATCAAATTTTTGCCAAATGTCTATCGATAAATTTAATA
This sequence comes from Anisolabis maritima, assembly GCA_010014785.2. NCBI lineage: Eukaryota > Metazoa > Arthropoda > Insecta > Dermaptera > Anisolabididae > Anisolabis > Anisolabis maritima. Next base: position 11,256 of record JAAAKE020113884.1, read on the forward strand.
ATGAGATATTTTAAACAATCAGTGGATTATTGCTGTTTATTTAATGGACTATGATTAATCAAACAACAAATAAAGTTTTAGTATTGTTTTGTTCATGTCAATATAGAAGAGAAAGAGAGAAAAGAGAGAGGAAGGGAGGGAGGGAGGTTGTGCGCAGGTTTCTGAAAATCTATCTATCCCATTTCAATCGAAGTAGGCGGAGTCGAACCCGAACAACCCTTTGCAGGGAGCCAAACCAATCACCGACCCATCTCCCACCCCCACTCTTCGTTTGACAATATTAAGGTGTATATATGTGTATATGCGTGCGTGTATGTGTGAGAGAGGATCCCGAGGGTTGCAAAATCGAACTCGCCGGGATCTTTCCCACCTCCTCCTCCTCTTTCCACCCACTCCCTCTCTCTCTCTCTCTCTCTCTCTCTCTCTCTCTCTACCTTTCTGCGATTGGCCAATCCTCTCTCTTTCTCTCTCTCTGCGCAGATCGTTTCCAGTTTGGTCGCTTGTGAAAGCCAAAGGCTGCCTCCCTTTTTTTTTTTTTTTTTTTTTTTTTTTTTTTTTTTTTATATATTTATATATATATATTAAAGAGGGTAGGGGGATATAAAAATCGGGAGAGGTCCAGAAGGATGCTGGAAAAAATCTATATTCAAGCATTTTTTTTTCTTTCTTTCTTTTTCCATAATATATCCCTTCTTTTTTTTTTTTTTTTTAGGAAAAAAGATACAATTTCATATCTTGATTTTAAATAAAATTCATTAATCATTTTCTAGAAAGAGAGAGAGAGAGAGAAGTCAATAGATTCTTAATTAAATACTCTCTCTTTCTCTCTCGTTAGTTAGTTAATTAATTAAATATTAATATAACGGAAGGAGAAATAAGATAAGTTTTTGATATTAAAATAATTATTTTTGTATTACTAAAAAAAAAAAAAAGTCAGAGAATAATTAAAAGAATATAAAATATTGTGTATTATTATGGATTTTAAGAGAGGTTTATGGTTAAAATTTTACTTTAAATAAAATTAAAATAAAAAATGCTTGTTAACAATAAATAACACTTTACTAAACTCCACTTCAAAGAATTAACCAATGACCTCTATATCTCGGAAAGAGTAATAGATTTGAATCTTTTCTTCAAACAAAATTTGTTTCAAATGATCAATAGGACAATTTTGTCTATCGGAATTCTTTTGCTAAAGTTAATAATTAAGGAGATATTTTGAGATTTCTATTTTGAGCTCCATTTCAACTGGAGTGATTGTTGGTGTTAGAATTTCGATCAATAGTAATATGTATATATATATATATATGAAATTTTATCAGGATTTTTCAAACGATTTAGCAGTAATCGTGCTTTGTGCATTACATCAATCACTCACTACTCTTTTGGATTCGCAATTTAGAAACTTTAATTTCAAATTGAGGTCTGATGATTAAATCCCCGCTGGATTGGAATGAAAAATCATAAAATGGGCTGATGGGATTAAAGATAAGTCGGCCCTACTTGGACTCAGGTTTGTTAACCCTGACACTAGAGGCCCACTGACTGACCCAATCACACCACACAATTATTATATTATTCAGATTAGAGGTCAGAAGCTGTCATATTTTAGAAAGAAAGAGATTAACTGGTGTATATATATATATATACTCTACATTTCTTTGATTCTATGTTACGTTTGCTTTTCTTTGAAATGAACGAATTTTGATATATATTTATAAGGACCCAGAAGGGCTGGTATATGAATGTTACTAATCGTCACAGTCGAATATCTATAAATAAAATCCCAAATATCGATTATAATTTAAAAAATAAAAATAAAAACTGATTCAAATAATTATATTAAATATGTGAACGTTATTTTGAGTCTGATATAGGGTTAACCAAAAATAATAATTCCCATAAAATTCTGATTGGATTGGTTTTTTTCTCTTTCTCTTTTTTTTTTTTTTTTTTTTGGGGGGGGGGGGGAAGAAAGGGGAGGGGGGATGGCGATGGAGGGGGAGCCCGCGGGAGTGACCCTTTGGCGCGCAAACCACCCACCCAAAAAACAGGCCCCCCCCCCCCCCC
>JAAAKE020113895.1:0-16318 GCA_010014785.2 Anisolabis maritima
TTGGTAGCCAATATAATAGAAATAAATTTTTGTCGCTCAGGACGGGAAGCGAACCACTGACCTTTGGTATGTGAGGTTAAACCTCTACCTCTGTACCAAGGGACAGGACATCGAAAAAAGATGAAACTTAACAACTCTATAGCTCTTGAAGTATTTAAGAAGCTATTAAAATTTGAGGGCAGTAAAAAATGCATCCCACCCCCACGATTTTTTCAGCATCCGCTTAGTCAAATTTTATGAAGCTCTCTAATAATAATTAAGATGTTGGTTGTCAGACCTGAATTAATTTTTATGACAATCCTTTGATTGGGGTTTATTTAAAAAACAATTGATATATGATAAAAAATATTCATCATCATAAAGAGAAATAATCATGAAATTTTATTTTATTTCTTTAGTTTATTTTTTTTTTTCCTCTTATTATTATTGTTTAATTTTTAATAAAATATAGATAAATTTTGGATGGTGAAAATTCTTGCGATCTTTATTTTCAATTTATTTTAATAACAATTTTTTAATTCAATTAAAGATTTATTTATCCAAACACTATAACTTAAAAATAACAATAAAATAAAAATGACATGACTTGCATATTCGATAGTAGAGCTGCTTCATTTTATATTCCCAGAAGATATTGTTAGCGTTGGCCAAAAATGCGGGAAAGTGTTGCAACTTTGTTGCCTGTTTTTAAGAATTAATTATATTAATTCAAGTACTTCATATGGGAATTTTTAATATTATAAATGTTTCTCATTTTCTGATAATTTTAAAATTTAACATAAACATTTCATTTTATCAAATTTTATAAAAAAAAAAATTAATTTTCTCTATTTTATTTTAAATGTATAAAAACAAAAAACAAAAAAAGGTATTCATTCTTAAGATGTTCTTAGGCCCTGGCCAGGGAACAATTCGAGTTATTTCTGTATTTTAAAGAGAGAATTTAAAGCTTTAAATCCTCACTCTATCTTAGAAATAAATTAAGACTTGTCGCTTGATTATTTATTATAAGAAGAATTGGATTTGAATAAGCGAATACTAATATCGTGTATGTGTGTGTGTGTGCAGCACCTGTTGGCTCAATTCAACTGAAATATACAACAAAGAGAGAGAGAGAGGGAGAGAGATGGAGGGAGCTTCAACCAACGATAGTGTCGACAGATGTATTTTGGCCTCTTGGACAAAACCGCTGAACAATACAAGAAAGTTTTGTCTTTAGGGTGGAGAGGGATGGGGTGGGGGAGGGTTTGTGCTCTCTTCATCCCTCTCTGTCTTTATATCATAGAGAAATATAGCTATAAGACCCAACTCGAATCGATACTTTGAACATCTCTCGTAGGGGTTTCTTCAAAGAATCTTGGATTTATTAATGAAAAAGAATTTTTAACTTCTTAAAAAATAAAGTTTTTCAATAAACTCAGTGACAACGAAACAAGGGGGTATATTTTCGTGAATATCATGTTTGTAACAGTAACAAAAAAAAAACAACAGAGAAATAACAGAAGAAACAATTGGAGCGATTTTACAAAGATAAACTATCATAAAAGAACCTTATATACATTTTATTGGCAATTAATTAATTTATAAAAAAGACGCGAAATATTATATTATCGGATAATAAATATAATGAATTAGATTCTAGTCTTAAAGTGATTCGTAATATCGAGAATAATATCATTTTCTCTTCAAATCTCCAATCAGAACTCTTAAAAAAGAATACTGAAGCTGCTCAGTTAAAGCTAATTGATTAATGTTATTATACAAAATATTTTGATTATATCTTATAAGGTTGATTTTAAAATAAAAAAATGTTTCATGTGCTTAAGAATCTGATTTTTATTTATGAACCTCTGTTACTCATCGGTCATCATTTTAAATAAAAAATGGCCAAATATTAATAAATTTCAAATGGTATTGAAAATATTAATAGCAAACCTGAGTATTAATATTCATAATTTGAAATTTATATTTACAAGGAGATCATCTATTAAAAAAATATCAGAACTTGGTTTGTATCTGAATTCTGAAAGATCACGCCAATTGCAAAATTTTTTTAAAAAAATTCATACCAACATATGTTAATTAAATATTGATAACTGTAAGTAAAAATTTTTTAAAATGATAATTGTCAAAAATCTATTCGAACTGATGATAATCCAAAAACGTGAGAGTTTTATTAATTTATTAATTTAGTAGCTGCTCCTCTCTCGCTTCAACTGTCCTGACCAATCAAACCTACAGCAAGTTTGACATTTTTCTCATAATCATAAATAAGAAAACAAATTATAAAATAATTATTAATAAATCGCACGACAAGAGTTTTTCTACATGCAAGGGCCTTGTTTTATAAAATGAAATCAGATTTCTGTTATTGCCTTCCTTATTTCATTAGTTTTTTTTCTCGTATACGTTGTTTAGGAAAAGTATTGTAATCGTCCAAAAATTCGATCTCGAGATTTTGATTGTTCTTGACGTTTTGGGCCTCCCGGAGAAAATTTTATGAATTATGTGCCATAGATCTCTATCAATTTTCGGGCTCTTTTCAGCAACCGGAAGAGATAATTTTACTAAAAATAACTAAAATATAATTTCACTGAGACCAGTCAAATAAAGAGGGAGATAATACATAATAAAAATACTTTTCCTATATATGAGAAAGTTGAGGGGAACTCACTCCCGACTTATTTCAATTTTATATTCATTATTCAAATACATTATCTTTATGTTTGAATTATATAAAATTTACTATTAAATTCTAATTTTTTTTTGTCGCAACCCCACTTGCCATATCAGACTCTGCACAGTGGAATTACAACGGTATTTTGGCACAAAAATTTAAATGACACTACAAAAGTCATTTAAAGAACTTTTTTTTTTCCTTACATTTAAAAATGAACTTAAAAAAATCCTTTAACATTTTCGTTAACTCGAAAGGACGAAAATCTTACCTAAGATATGTCAGAATACAAAATTGGGTTCCTTAAAATTAATAGTTTTTCGATCTATGTCTCTGAAAGCCCTAAATCTTTAAATTACGTTCAGGAGTGTTTTTTTTTTTTTTTATTTATTTGTTTATAGTCCTTTGATTGCTTTTGGATTTTCATTTACAATGTATATTATATTAATTTATTTTATTGAAAAGATACCGATCTCTACCGGCGGTCGTTGTCAGGGCCGCCCATCCGAGGTTCAGCAGCGCTTGGCCTTGCTTAATTTTAACAATATTGGTGGCTGTTCCTCTTCACCTATGCATCACCGCCGGTATCAGGACTGTCGATTGCGACCACAAGATTCACTGAGTCTGAAGTTATACTTTGGAATGCTAATTTTTATTTTGAAAACAAAAAAAAAATTTCAACTAGAAAAGCAATGGTCGAGTATCTTCCCTGACTCCCTGACTCCGAGGTCGATCTAAGAGAAAAAGTTGCGGCCGAGAAGATGAACAATCCGGGACGTTGCACAAGGCACAAGGTTGGCATAGAAAGAAAAGAAAAATGCCAAGTAAAGAAAAGAAATTGGGGATGCTTCCAATATTATAATTAAAAATTAAATATCACAATTATGACCATCCTAAACAATAACAGGAATATTGGATCTATAATTTTTTTTTTAAATTTCATTGTTAAGTCAATTTCGGTTTAATACATATATTTGATTATAAAAATCAGTACCGATGGTTTCTGGCAATATTGAATCTACGTAGATATATTCCACTCAGACACATCTCCCAACTATAAATAAATAATATGACCTCTCATTTGCACCCTTTTTTTTTTTCTTTTGTTTGAACCATTCCTCTAGTAAAAATTCTTATTAATATGAACTCTTATTTAAATTTATATATTGTCTGTGTTTGTTTATTTATCCTCCGAGGAATATAATATGTACAGGATCTATTCCGGTCACGTTCGGCCATCTTGGTCTCTGGAATTTGGCAGTTACTTACTCTCCTTCTCTCTGTAATTCTCTATTGTGTTTGTCTGTCTGTCTATATGTATGTCTTTGCCACCCTTGCACGTGCTCTCTCTCTTGTATTCTCTATATAAGGCAGCTGATGAATCGTATTTTCTATCACGAACACAAATTTACTTATTCTTAATTTCTATTATTATTAAAAATCCTCAATTGGGGGCCCATACTATTTTGAGATGGAAAATGATTGATAAAATTTCAACCTCGTTCTTAATAAAATACAAATAGACCATTTTGCAAGAGCCATTATTTAGACATCAATTTTCCATTGAAATTTTGATATAGATTTTTTTTGCGATCACAATGCCTTCTCACTAAATATTACATTTATAGTTAAGAGAAAGTAAAAAAAAAAAAGATAATTTCTCGCAAAACGAATTTCCTTAAAATATTTAAATTAAACTCTTTGAATTTTAATTGAATAATTAATTTTCACATTTACTATAAAATTAAAATTAAATTTTAATTAACTTAAGCAGTTAAATCTCTCAAAGGAGAGATAGGGAAGGAGTAGAGAATTGAAGTGCCTCTCATTCAAAAAAAGTGCACCATTAATGGGCCAGAGAGGCGATGAGGTTTAGTGTGTGTCATAAGTGCACAATGCACCAGGGGTAATTTTTTTTGTAGATTCTAAGGGATTTTATTCTTTCATTAAAGGTTTTTCCCTCAAAAAAAAAATTAAATCTTTCAACTATGCAAATGATTCATTTGAAATATAAAAAAAAAATATATAACATATCCTAACTAATGAGAAGTGAGCTGTATATTTAGGAGTTGCTAGGAGGTGCTAATTGTTTGAATTTATGGGATAGGTCTAACAACGAAATTCATTTATTATAGTCGAAGTATAGAAATTTTAATCCCTTAACGTTGCCAGTAAAAAATATCCCCCCCCCCCCCCCACACACCCACACACATTCACAAGTCGAGATTATCCCGGGCTCGTCTTTCCTCCCCCTTCCCTACCAACTAGATCCTTTACCGAAGGCTGGATCGGATTAAGACAATTTTCTTACCATACATCTTCGTCACTCGCCTCTTGTAAGAATAACTAAACTAAATTTTTTTTTATTAAGAATATTTTTTCGTATTTCCTAGAATAAATAATTTGTTGAAATTTGTATCTTGATTCGATATTCTGATCCTAAAGCTGAGAGTAGATTATTTTATTATTATTATTATTATTATTATTTGTATTTGATATTTCGGCTGGAATTATAATATGCTACGTTTGAATCAGCTCAAGCATTTTAAACAAATTATATTTTATTTGTTGAAAGCTTACAAACATAAAAAGCGATTTCGTTAGCTTGCTGCTTATCTTTCTCACTGTACAAAATTTGTTTGATTCTTTCTTGGCGGTGGAATTATAAAAAAGTATAAATTTCCGGGACCAATCATCACAGACTCTTATCGATGCGAGTCGCATCTTTTATCATCGACCGTATCAACAGATAAGACTGTAATCTGTATCTGTATCTGTAATAGTTTATCCTGGAAATTTATACTTTTTTATAATTCCACCGCCAAGAAAGGATAAAACAAATTTTGTGAGAAAGATAAGCAGCAAGCTATCGAAATCGCTTTTTATTTTCTCGTATACGTAATATGGGGAAAGTATTGTAATCGTACAATAATTTGATTTCGAGATTTTGATTGTTCTTGACGTTTTGAGTCTCCCTGAGACCGAAAATATTGTTTTCAAATTTTGTCTTGGGCTATTTCCCGTACCCGTAAGTGGTATTGTACCTGAAAAGTTTTTCTACAAATTATGGTAACTCACCTAATTGTCGAGGGGAGGCCATCCCCGATTGATAGATTTGTAAGCCTTTCAACAAATAAAATAAAATTTTTTAAATTTATTTTTATACTGATTCAAGCATAACCATACCATATCATATTCTCAGGGGTCACTTTATTAACCTATATATTTATCTTCACAATGATCATCATGATAAAATTCCGTTCATGTTCATTTTTATTTGTCCAAGGGGTTTAGGGAATTGAGAGATGATATTTATGTTAAAAGATTTGAAAACATCTTTGTTGTTTCGGTAGCTATTTTCGAAGACAATCGGGATGATGTTTTATCTGAAATTATATATGGATATAATGTTAGTCTTTGTTTCTTGAGCGTATTCACAATACTATATTAATATATAGAATATTTATTAGCATTTAATAACAAACATCTTTGAAAACATTTATCTGTGATGTTAACATACCGCATACTGCCTAGTGGATAACTATTCAGTCATTGTTCATAAATGCAGTGCCGATGTCTGTTCTAATACTGAAAATAAGAGGGTGAGAATGGCTAAAATTTAGAACATTCTCATGTTGTTCCTCGAGCAACAACAACAACAACAAGAATATCATTCTGCATGTTTTGAAACCAAATTTATAGTTTATTAAAATATTGAAAGATAATTGGAAATTAAAATGAATGAGTGAATCTATTATAAAAGTTAAATCGGTTATTTACGAGGGGATATGTTTGTTCGCCATCTTCTCCTAATGAATAATAAAATTTCATTGGATTTATATATCAACATCTAGATGAAAAAACAAGTGCATTTATATTTTAATTTATTTAAATTGGAATCAGCAAATCAAGAAAGACATGATTAATATTATTGAAAAAAACAAGCCGGTACGTCACCCGGTCTTACTACGTACTGGAGGAGAGTAAAGGCTGCCATAAAGGGAGCAGAAGCTCGGGTAACTCCTGGTCCACGAACTCACTATCAATATTAATAACAATTGTATGAATAATTCTTTTTAAATATTTAGGGGAGAAAGTTTTCCAACTGGGGCCATAATTAATTTAGATTTTAGTAAGGGATTGATTTTTATTCCAGTCTACATCTCATTAATTCCCAACAAAGATGAGAATGGTGCAAAAGGAAAACGTAGATATCAACGAGGGAGTCAATAATAAGAAACCGCTGACCCTTGGATCCTGAAGCAAGAGACGTGACTCTATTTCAAGGGATTTTTGAATTGTTCAAAGAGAGAGAGAGAGTTCACTCCCTTGAAGTGTACTTTAAGAAGCATTCCCTTTCCCAAAAAATAACATACTCAAAACAAACAAGATTTGGTTTTAATAAGCAACAAGCTTCTTAAATATTAAAAAAAAAAATATCAATTTTTTCTCTCTCTCAGCAGATAAATTTATCTTTCAATAAAAAAAAAAAGGATCAATTTATAATTTATTTTCCCTCTCTCTTTTTCTCTCTCACTCTTTCGTTTCCAATCTTATTATCTTTCAAATTGAAAATCCCTTTCCTTATTAAATAGGATCTGAAATGTTATCTTATCAATCATTATTGATCGTGTAAAAAGGAAGGAGAGAGAGAGTGGCTTAAATAAGGATTGCCAAAACTTTGTACGACCTGATTAGGAATGTCATTATCCCTCCTCTTCCTCTAAGTCAGAGGAATTTATTATTTTCATAAATAAATCCCTCTCTCCCTCTCTTAGTAACATTTAATGGGATATTGATACCTATCTCCTCTCGATATTTCCTATTACTCTGTAACTCGTTAAATTATAAAGTGTTAATAATATAATAGTAAATTTAAGGTGTCTGGACTAGGATTTTTTTTTAATTGAGCAAAGCTAGCAGATTTGTAGTTAGACATAAAAACTAACAATTTGGTCATTCGTATTTACATATACATACATAGAAATGTGGGCACTCTGGAGGAGTTGGTGAATAAAGGAGAAGGAGTTAGAGTAAGTAACTTCACCGAACGCTTGAGCACAAACTCGGATAGACTGGAGGCCGCTGGGCCCATCAGCAAAAAAAAAAAATTATTTGGCTCTAAAAGCTGGCTTCGAGACATATATTGAATGTTTATATCTGGTTCATATGTATCGAATAGATCTCGAAAAATCTTCTAAATCAGGCCGGCAAGCGAACCTCTGACCTTATAAGTGAGGCGAGACCTCTGCCTCTGCACAAAGGGGCAGAACTAGTCGATCAAATAAATTCAAAATTCTTAAATCATTATTTTATTAATGAGATGTTTGCAACGCTTGTTTAGTGTGTTAATAAAGAAATGCTTGCTTGCTTTTTGAAATTCCACGGTAGGAGTTACAAAGTTTGAGAGAGAGGCAGAGGGAGGAGGAGAATTAAATAAATGTGGGAGGAGTCTCAAAAGTAAGAGGAGGAGACCAAGAGAAGAGTTAGCGTTGCCTAACTTCCAGGCGTAACTAACGCGTTGACTGAAGAGTATCTTATAAGACTCTTGGTAGGAGAAACTTTTTGCCTTCAGAAAGGAATTTAGATTTTTAACATCCCGAAAATTCTATGATATTTTTAGAGAAACTTTTCTTAAAATTTTTTCCAAAATATTTTAATTTCTCTAAATAAATCCTGGAAAGCGATAAAATGACATCAATATGCCATTTCTTTCTTTCAGAATGGCTCTGACAAGTCCCTGGTTCACAGATAAAAGAGACATAATAGGACTAATTAATGCCTAGTTAATGACATCGGAGGGCTTTCTTTTGACAAATTTCTGGTTTTGAAGGTGGTCGCATAGTTGACCGAAACGTCCTTCTGGGATTTTTAATAAAGAAATAAATCTAGTTGCATTGCTCTATATTTATCCTTACTACATTTCTTTCTGTTAGACCAGACTAAAAGTTGATTAAATATGAAATTTCATAAAAATCCGTTCAACTGAATTTGTCTAAACTGAAGGTTGATCGGATTTATAGTGTCCACACCACACCAGTAGGTTTATATAAAATCCCCAAAAAAAAAAGGATTAGAAACAATAAAAAAATAAATAAATAATAAATTATTTTATTTTATTTTTTTTTTTAGTTTTCTGACTTTATTTATTTATTATTAATTTAAAAAGTAAAAAGCTTTTTATTTTTTTATATTAATCCTTTTTAAACTGTAAAATAAAGATCGTTTCCTTAATTATTTATTTATTATTCTTCCTCTTCCTTTTTTTTCAAGGGAGCTTATTTATTTATTTGTCAAGATTTCTCTCCTTTGATAACAAAACTTTTTTTTTTTTCTTAAGGTAATTGCTGCTCTTCTTTCTCTCTCTTTTTTTCTTCTTCCGATTTCTTTTTTCTTTACGTACTTTGACTGACTTTTGACAAGTGACTTAAGTTTCTATCCTTTTAATAAATAAATAAATAAATTTAAAAGATACAAATAGCAAAATGATATCAAAGTCATTTGGAATGAAAACTTTTCTTTTATGATATTCTCAGTCTTTTTATAAATATGGTGTGGATCATAAATGGGGAGTGGCCTCCCTTTAATTTTCTCCTCTACATATAAAAATTAAAATCAATATGATTTAAATAATAAAATCGATATATATATTATCAAAATGCACGTGAATTGAAGATGGCGTAAAATGTGTTAAAAATAGAAAATAATTAAAAATAGAAAAGATATTTTTTAATTGAAATTTAATTTTTTTCTTTATATAGATTGGCCTCGTCATTTCTTCTTATGGGATAATTTTTTTTTTTACTTAATAAATTATTAAATGCAAAAATTTTGTTTATGAGCATTTACATAGGTTAAAATAAAATGGAGCGATTAAAACTCTTAAGTCCTAAGACCCATTTTCCACTCAAAATAGTCTCACTTACTTACTCCACAGTGTCCTTAAGACCCAATGACATAAAATGGGACTCTTTCTGACGATAAAAACAGTAATAATTTTCCACTCGGGTATATATATATATATATATCATAATTTTATTTAATAAAACCTCCAAAATTATCAACCCCCCCCCCTTTCTTTTTCTCCTTCTCTTTCATAAAATGGTTCTTATTCGTCCAGCAATGTTTTCTTTCACTTCTTTGAATAAACCCATTCTATTTTTTTTATCCTCTTGTCGTTTTTTCCTTGAACACACATACACACATACACACATAGAGGGCGTTAGTTTCGATCATTTGGGTCTTTCATTACATCACTGAACAAAGGGTTTTCAACTGTCAAATATTTACACAGACTTTTAGACCACTAGATAAAGGGCCCAAGGCCCTCTCTCTTGTCCCTATAAAAAGGTTTTTTTTTTCGATTCGATGACTAGAAACGAGAAGAATATAAAAAAAACGTAAAAGATCAATCGAGGACAATTAGTAGGAGAAAAAAGAAGAAAAGAAAATAGAAAAGAAATAGGTTTATTATTATTTTAGATTTGTAAAAAGAATAAATAAAAGAAAGTCTATAAATATATTCAAAGGTGTTATTAGAAAAAAAAAAATAATAGAAACTTGAAATAATGGTCTCTATCTATTTTTATACTTAATTTAAAAAAAAATCTATAAAAATAAAATAAAATGAATTAATAACATTTAATCGCTAAAGGAATTGAACGTTTTTCTTGAGTTGAAAGCCAGTCTGGGAGTTTTTGAGAGAAAATCCTTAAAATATCCAAATTCTAAAAAAAAAAATAGTGTAAGATAGCCCTGGAACATTATGCACTAAAGGCATAATCATAATCATAGCCTGTTTCTTGTTCTTTTACAATTTACGGTGAATAATTTGTGACTAGGAGGCCTTTCTCCTCCCTCCTTCCACTTAGGAAGTCCTCTTGCACTTGGCACAAGCTGGCCTTAGTGTCAGTGGATAAAATTTTTATTTATTATAAATAAAAACGAAGTCCAAAGGTTCTCAGATGCCAAACAGACAAAAAATTTGTTGTACCTCACACAAATTTCTCTTACCATTGTCGCTAGCCCCGGTCCGGACTGTCTTGTTGCCGGATTGCCCAGAGCCAGATCTGAGAGACAAAAATTATTTCAATTATATTGGCTATCAATTAAATTAAATGCCTCATATCGCCGAGAGGTTAAAGATATTGACATTCTCAATATTGATTACCTTCAAAGACAAGGGATGTGGGTTCAGACCCCAGGCAATCTGATGAAGATTTATTTAATCATTTGATTACCAATTGGTCTAAATGAATATGCCTGGATATCGTAAATAACAATAATTGAATTGTTTAAACCCAATATGGTTAAAAAAAACAGCTAAGAGCTATTCTCTTTTAAGAAAAGAAACAACTTACCAAAATGTTATTGGCAAAATGCCTTTAAAAATTTTAAATATTAAATATGAAAAAAAATAATAAAACAATCTTATTACAAGTTAATTTTTATATAATATTAAAAAAAAATCAAAATAAAATACTTTGATGTTGGGAAACAATTTTAAACTTGATTAATATTCCCTCTTTATCGTATTTCACTTATTCAAAAGAGAGAGAGAGAGAGAGAGAGAGATTGTTAAACGATTTAATCTTCTGTCAAATTAATTCCATCTCTTCTTCTTTCCTTTATCTTCTTCATTTTATAATGAAGAAAATTTATCTTCCTTTTTCTTTTTGAAATTCCAAATTAAAAATTTAATATAATGAAAAGAGTTTGTTAGTAAATAGATTATAGTTTATCAGAGCTGAAATTTTCCGCTGTTAGCCCATCATTTCTCAACCTTTTTGTCTTGCGACCCAACTTCACTTTCACAAGGTTACAACTATCATTTCGCAACCCACGCCCTGCTAGCCTATTAACAATTTAGATCTTATATTTCCACCTATTATTATTTCATGTTAGCAAGTTTCTAAAGACTAAATTATGAGTCTGTAAATTGTAAAATTCTAAAAGGAACTTTTGATTTTGCCAAATGCCAATGAGGTTGCATTATTATGAATAAAAAATCATTTTAAGTTAGACCTTAATAATGATTTCACTATTAATCCTGTCTGTTATATTTCAGTTCAACAATTACTTTGATAAAATACATATTTTGTTTGTTTGGAAACCTCTTAGGTCTATAATTACCATACCGCTTATTTTCAACACAAAATCTGTGTCAATTTGTCATTGAAAAAGGAGAGCTAGTCATATAAAAGACCCCATTACCTTCAATAGCTTAAGGCCTCATTAAACTTAAATCCAGCTCTGGAAGTAGTGTATTAATTACTAAAGATATTTTTTATTTCTCTTTCTAAAATAAAATAGGTTTAAGTTTTTATATCTCATTTTTTATTACCATTCACGTTTCGACTTTACTTCAGCAGCTATAATTTTTACAAACTAAAATTGGGAGAACTCGACATAAATTCTGTAGAGATAGGTGGAAAATAGTTCCTCATTCTGCTGCAAGATGGCTGTGTTGTGTCTCTTACAGCGCATTAAATTCAAGTATTGTGATTGACTCGTTGATATTTTTTTTTAGGCTTTTTCGGCATCTGAGACCATTTAGACTCCATCCTTATTTATTTAAATTAATTGGTAGCCAATATAATTTAAATAAACTCGTTGATATCTTCACAATCTAGAGAGTATCAAAATTAACTACAGCCAGATGATTATAGATGTAAAAATAGCAATCGAAAGTTTGTGAAATGTAATAAAAAAGACGATAAAAAACGTAAAATCTTGTTTATTTTATTTATTATTTTTAAGTAGAGAAATAAACTAGAAAAATTTCAACATTTGATTGTGAAAGTTTGAATCATGATGTTAATTAAAGATAGATGAAATGTATATTTTGGGTTTAGTATGTCAAGCCCCTGAAGAGTTCTCTTCTCTTGCAATTTTTTAGTTTTTTGCTTATATTTTTGTTATTTCGAAAAAGTTTTCTATTTAAAAGTTATTCTATATTAAACTTTAAATAACTTTTGTTATTGATATTTTTTTAATAATCAGCTGTTTTTAAAATATTGAGAAATTCGTTAAAAGCGAGTTTTGAATCGAGTATGTTATTAAAAATAATGCCAATCGAGATTTTCTTTTATTTTTGCTGGAATGGGGCATTAAAAATAATGGTCAGGTCTAGATTTGGGGAACCGTCAAATTTTTATTTTGATCAAATAATACATGATATTATTATAATTCTTCGTGCAAAGGCAGAGGTGAGGCAGAAGGTGTGAGGTTCGCTTCCCCTATTTAGTGATAAAATTTATTTATATTATATTGGCAACCAATTAATATAAACAAATAAGGCGTCTAAATGGCCTCCGATTCCGAAAAAGGCTGTGAGATTAATAATGCATAAATTGAAATAAAATATTTTATTTATCCCTTCTAAACTATTAATAACAATGGAGAAATAAATAACCTCATATGCCTTAAGAGACTAAAAAAAATCTATTCGACATCTGAGGCCATTTATACTATTAAACAATATCAATTATGTTATATACCAGGGGTGGCCAGACTTTTTCAGAAAGAGCCATAGTTACTTACCAGAAATTTTTAGGAGTTACAGTCGATATTATGACTTATATACGTACATAAAATATTAGAAAGAAAAACAAGTTTTTTTTTAAATTACATTTATTGATAGATATTTTTCACATTTAAATTTTCTTAAATTATTTGTTTGTTGACGGTATGTGAATTTGCAAATTAAGAATTAATCTTTTAAAATTTGGTTTTTAATTAGTGACCGAGCTTCTTAGTAATTCTTTTAAAAGTTGGTTTGTTAGTTGCGATATTAAGATTTTACAAATTTAATTGTTGAGTACAATGACTCAACATCACATGTCAATCCAAACATTGATAACAATCGAAATGTTGCACTTTTTAAGTTGGTGTATTTGTTAGGAACGCATTTCCAAAATTCATTAATTGTATTTAACGATTCATGCAACATTTTTAATGCTTCCTCTTGCAATTCTAATAATTCCATTTCTCCTGAGGCTGTTTCGGGAAGCAAGTTTTTTGGAAGTCGGAAACTCTTGTTGATAATATCAATTTCAAATGGATTTAAAAAAAGAGAATTTTTTTATTTTTCCGTTCTTATACTTTTAATACGAAAAGTTATAAATATTTTCCATTCCTTAAAGTGAGCCACAACAAACCTAAAGAAGCCGCAGTTTAGCCATACGATATATATACGATTCCTGGCATATTTATTTATACCAATTTGGTATCTAATTGGTTTAAATAAATTTTCATCGGACTGCCTGGGACCCGAACCAACTAGCAAGAAATTTAATTGATAATTAAAAAATTAATTGAAATAACAAAAAAAATTTATTAAATTGAACTCGTAAAATCTCTCTCCCTTTGTTTTAATGATTGTATTATTCAACCTCTTCATCAGTATGTTTTAATTAATTAAGAATTTAAAACCAATAAATCTCTTTTTTGTTTCAGGTGACTGGCATTGTTGGCAGAGCGGATGTTTTGGCTGCTTTGTTTTTCTTGCTCTCCTTCCTCGCTTATCATGGGTGAGTTTTATTTTCTTCTTTTAGAAATTAATTAAAAAATCTTTCACACAATATAACTCCTGACTCAGTGAAGCTACGACTTTGATTGTGGCTCACTGGATTGCTGTTGCTTCTTCTATACGATTTTTTTTATTTCGATGTGGCTTTTCTATAAGTATAAGCCGATATTGGGTTGAAATTTGTTTATTTTAAACTCAGTAAACTTCATCAAAACAAATCAAAACTTTTATTTTATACACGAATAGGTCACGCTCTGGACTGTCGATCATCGTTCTCTGCTTCAGAAGAGAAACTGCGGCCCCCGTCCCTCGTGTAACATCTCAATCCCAAATGAGTGAAAGAAATTCCATGATTGTTTTTTTTATAATTTTGGTTTATGTAAGTGATAGTTTTTGGGCTATAACGAGATGTATCCCCTCCACCATTGGGTTTTCTCTAAAGCATCCCAATTTTTGAGCCGTTTGCCATTAATAAAAAAAAAAGATAAATAAAGTGAGGTGTATATGAGAAAGCCTTGAGAAACCAGACATATGTGTTAAGACCAATTTTAACGAGGTGAAAGAGGAAATGAAGAAAAATAAAATTTTTTATGAGTTTATTCTAATAATTGTAAAAGAGAATGAAAGAAAGAAACTTTAATTAATGTCAATGTTCATTTAGAAAGAAAAACATCTCATAATTCTTTTTCATTATTTCTTACGCCTTTTCATTTATTCAATCTTCTTTTAATTTTTCTTTTTTTTTATAAACTCTTAAGATGACTTTACATTTTTTTTTTTTATTAAAAATATTTTTTTTTCTCTGAAAAAATCTTTTTTACTTTTCTTTCTCGCCCATCTTTTAAAGAGGACAAAAAGTCTTTTTTTTTTGAATCGTTGAAAGATTTAAACAAGAATCTAAATTTTCAGGTATTTTTAGAGTCCCGCATGCATGCGGAACTTTAGTCCTTTACCTCCTCAGAGTCGAAATAAAATTTTCAAGTTGAGAAAGCTGAAGCGTTATTTATTTTTTATTTTGTGTAATAATCATTGAAAAACAATTGGAAATGCCGAGATGAAAAATAAGACGAACAAGATTTTGGAAATTAATAAATAAGGTTGGAATTTGATGAAATATTACAAATACACATAGGTTTTAATATTGAATTAAAGTCATAAATAAATAATCTCCTGGTGAAATATGGCCTTTAAGTTTGATGTTGAGAGGTCGTTTTCTATTTATTAAATATATATTAATATACACGTTGGAATGTACCTTATTTGTAATTTCTATGTGAATAAAAGAAATTTCATTCTAAAAGAAGAAGCTTTTCCAAGCGATTGCTGGTATCATTCTACCTTTTACCTATTTAGAAATGGAATATATATAAATATTATTTTGAAATAAAATAAGTTCATCTTTAATCCCCCGTGGCCAAGAGGTTAAAGATACTGTCATTGACAATATTGATAACCTTCAAAGTCAAAGATGTCCGTTCGGATTCCAATAGACATAAATAAATATATTATATATCGTTTGATACCGAGTAGATTAAAAAAAATTTATTAAGAGATTATTTTTTTTTTAAGAAGTCAAAAATTACACTTTTTTTGCTCTCTCTACTTATCAAATCGAATGTGGTATATATGGATCCAAAGGATTTTAGAATGGAGACTTGAGCAAAATGAAGGTCGCACCTCAAAGAATTGGTCAGACGACTTAAATATAAAAACGAACTGGTCGAGCATAGTCTACGATCGAGAAGCGTGGATACGCCTGAGAGAGGCTAACGTCATCACCATCATGAAGGGCGTGGCTTTGTATCTAACGGGCAGTGATGAATCCACTCTCAACTTATATCAATATAGTTTAGCTACTTTAAATCAAAATGATTTCATTGCATTCAACTTCATGTTCAAAATTTAATTTCGACAAACGTCATGCTTCATCTTGTCACAAAATAAACTCTTTTTTATATATATTTTTAATACCATTTTTGTTATTTAGACAAAAAGAAATTAAATTGAATTCCAACAAGCAAACAAACAAACAAAATGTGATTTATACTCATGAAAGATGATAATTTCCATTTTTATTTCTATATGTCTAGTAAAGAAGAAAAGGGAACTCA